>JALCCG010000189.1:0-41815 GCA_023212695.1 Sporisorium sorghi | reverse complement strand
TTCACCCCCCCCCCCCCCCTTTCCCCCCCCCCCCCCCCCCCCCCCGGCCTCGACCCCCGCGCCCGGGTTTTTGTTTTTTTTTTTTTTTTTTTTTTTTTTTTTTTTTTTTTTTTTTTTTTTTTTTTTTTTTTTTTGCCGAGCGGCACCTGCTGCAGCACATCTGATGGACAACTATCCACGCTAGAGCCGTTGCTCCTAACGAACAGAAAAAGGGTCGGCCCCTGTCCCTAAGCGAGGCGATGAAGGTCAGCTAGGAACCGCCGTCCCGTCGTACAGCGACGATCGATGGGAAGCGTGCTCTGTAGCAAAGGGCGGCTCCGCTCGAGCTAGCTTATAGGTAGCTCGGATCAGAAGCAGGCGTGTTCTATAGAATTTCAGAGCGCTCTGCTCGGTAGGCAGTCGAGGTGGCTTCGAGGGAGGCCACCGCGCTGCCCAATCACGCCCGCACGATAGACCGTGGCTGATCGTCACACTGCGTCGCCGTATTGCATCTCCGACGCTGGAGTGGCTGCTCGGGGCCATGGATCTGATCCGATGCTGCGACCACACCCGTTGAGCCCAATGCGTTGTGCGGACGGGGCAAAGCGTCACAGCGTGCACTGCAAGATGCCAAACAGCGGAGCTCTCGCTGAGACACACAGCGGAGCATGATCGCTTGGTACCACGACAACCAAAAAGCGGGGGAAAGCGGCGATCCAAACGAAAGAATGCTGATCTTAGTCGTGAGAAGAAAGAAGCAAGAAGGATCGGGGACATCGCGGGTCAGATTGCGGATCTGAGAACGTGGCGGACCAATGTTGGAATGCCGACCTGTCAAACAGAGCGAGCGAGCACCCTCGTTTTCTTTCCCACTCAGGAAATGAGGGATCCGTCCCACTTTGGCATTTTCAAAATGAAAGTCGGACCGCGGGTCGCCGAGCGCAGTGTCGGGCGACCAATATCTCCCCTGCTGGAAGATCGCTCGCCGATCAAACAGCTCAGCCCGCAGAGTCTGTCCCCTGGAATTTCAAGCCCAACTGCCTTCGCACGCCGTTCATGCGAAGATGTGCCGCATGCTCGCTGAATGCGCGGGCGAGGTGGGTCCGCGAGTATCCCCGACTGCCACCCTTCTTTTGCACAGGACGCGTGGCTACTTTACACCACGGCGTGTCGGCTTTACGAGCGGACCAGGTCTGAGACAGCAGAAGCGGTGCTTGTCTCGAGAAGAATGTCAGAAACCCTCTTGGCAGTGTGTCACGAGCTGAAGCTACCGCAGCGTGTCCGAGGCAGGCTCTTGCAGACGCTGGTTGGGGATACGGCCGAAAGAGCACGACTGCGGGCTTGCTGTCTGCCCTGGACCACGCTTCGTTTGCGTGACCTTCCACCAGCTCATCCTCCTCTATCTGTCTGCAGTCCAAGACGCTGCTGTTGCAACCTTTGTAGCCGCGCTTTCACACCCCACCACCGTCTCCTCCAACACACACTCGCCGCGGCATTCCCACAGCAGCATCACGTGCGACCGACTCGCCTAGAACCCTCGATGGCGAGAGCACGATCGATCGAGCGCAAAGCTGTACCGGCACGCTGGCTTACGCACGGCAGCGCAAGCGATTGTTAAAGTCTTCTACCCCCGACGGCAAGCGAGCTCGGCACGCACATGTCAGCAATGCTGCTGCTTGCCGGCATTGCATGAAGGCTACAGTGAGTAAAGTGGGCCCTCGATTCGATTCGAAAGAGGTGTGGAAGCGAGGGTCAGGCGGCTCAACTTAGATTGCTCGTTTGGAAAGAGCGCGACCAACAGCGGACTCCGTCCAGCGTTAGGGGCGGGTTTGAATGCGACTAGTTCGACCAGATGCACCCCGAAAATCGCTCGATTACAAATTTAAGCTCTCTCTTCGCTGCTGCTCTTCTGTTTGCGACCAACAAGCTAGCGGCCTGGCGGGCCTCGCTTGAATGCCGAAAAGCGTCGCGTGGCAGCTGAAGCCAAAGCGGGCCAGAAACCGATACTGTATCCACACGAAAACGTGCTTGCAGAGAGAGCAGTTTCGCCGATTGAATTTGTTCTGTGTGGGAAAAAGTTACACGCGGCGGGCGCTGTTTTTCTTTTTTTTTTTTTTTTTTGTTTGAAAATTCCAAACTCCGGAACGATCGCTTTCTGCTGAAAAAAGTCGCCGCTCATGTCGCCGTCTTCAGCCACGAAACTTGCTCTCTTCTCATAGCAACGTTGGCCATACACCTATGGCTTGGCAACGAAACGCAAACTTGTGCAAGGTACGATGGACGCACGTGTATGCCTGCGAGGAGAAAGAACGGGCGCCAAGGATTCGAATCTCGGCGAATATCCACACAGATCACCCGTTTCGACCGAGCTGCGGCAGAGGTACACGGCATGCACCCAAGCGGCAGGAAGGCAAGCACACCTTTGCAACTCCCCCGAATAGGGGCTGCTGAGCAACCCTTAGCCCTCAGTGCTTCCACAACCGCATTGCCGCCGCGGGGTAAGTCTGTTGGTTGTCCGTATCGGCCCGTGATCTCGACCGAGCGAGTCAGACCGATGCTCGCCGTGGCCTCGCCGTGGGCAGCCTAATATCGAGGGTGGATTCGCTTGGAGTTGTTGGCCGGTGAACGAGAATTTGCGGGACTTGGAGTGTGGGAAGAATGGAGACGAACCGCAATCTAATCTTTGTCGCTCTTCTCCGCGTGCCGTCTGGCTCAAAGCTAGTGCTCCGAGAACAGCCTCGGGAACGCAATCCACGACATCCTCCATCACGAGGTTGGAGCATCGTCGAGCGTGATTGAACAACCAGCACACATAGACGAGTTGGCAAAGCCCCTGAGTGACCGTCGATCGATGGCATGCCGAACAACAGGTGCACGATCGAAGGTAGCATGGCTGAGTGAGACGATCGACAGGGTTGTGTGTGTGTGTGATAGCATAATGCAGCTGTCGGGTCCAACAAAGGGATTTCTGTGTGACAACCCTGGGAGATCAATGGTCTCAGAAGCGAACCAGATTGATCTGATCACTTGCAGGTGCAAGCCGCAGTCGCAGCCGCAGCGCCGCAAGCGGGAAGTACAGATGCATCTCGTCAAGAATCACATTCCTCGGCCTGTGTTCCTGCGTATTCAAGGCCTTGCCGGTGACTGTAAGGAGGGGTGACTGACAAATTTAGCACCTTCCCCTCAAACGATCTGTCACGCTCACTCAGAGCTGAGCGTGTTGCTGTGGCGGCTGATTGACAAGTCTATGCTGCAGCTCGATGGTGGGTGGTTCAGCGTGGAAGCGAGTGGGCACTGCCTTGTTCTTTCCATCAGGTCCCAACTCACTTTCAAATTTCATCGGTCAACGGTGTGGGATGCCCCTTGCAATACTGCCGGACTCCTGCTGCGTGTTCCTGACGAGCTTCAGAGAGATAGGAAGCCGTACTCCCGGTAATCTTGATTTCGAACCTTTGGCTCGCTTTGGTTCGAGGGAAGAACGGACTGCGGCAAAGGGCTGACCGGTCCCAGCGGCCGAGCCCCCACCGAAAGACGGCTGTCAATGGACGGCAGAGAGACCCGAGGGACCATCGAGCTTTGATCTGCTTTCGACAGCACCCCGAATTTCACCACCAGCAGCAGCAACGCCTCTTTTGAAACAAAAAGAAAAACTTTTCAGCCTCCGGTGTGACCTGACCCTGTCGATCGCGATCAGCGGCGAGAGCTTGAATTAGACTTCTCCCCCCTGCAGCCTCAACAAGATGGTAAGCAAGATCGACGTCTGCGCCGTGGTGGAGTTGATGGCATATACGATGGCTGCGGTCCTGAAATCGCATGAAAGCGGGATGAGAGGAGAGGCATGTACTCAACAGAAGAGCATGAAAGGGCAGAAAGCGGCGCACCGAATCGCCTCGCCAGAAAAGGATCGCCCTTGCGCTCCCAAGCGAGCTTTGTCGTCGATCCTGTTTCCACGATCGAGCAGCTGCAAGGGAGGGCCTTCTTTTTCACCAAAAAATTCTAATCGATCGTCTTCTGAGAGACTGACACGCAGACCCCATTTGCAAATTCGAAGAAAAATTTGTGAAAATGGCGAAAATGGCGAATTTCCAAAAACTGAAACCGAATTGCGAGCTCGTCTCTGTCCATCTGCCAACTGTCCCCTCCTTTTTTTTTTTTTTTTTTTTGCGAACTGCTCGTGCCTTTTTTTTTTTTTTTTTTTTTTTTTTTCTCTCTTTAGCTGGCGTTGTCCGACGGGTCCCCCAATTTTTTGTGTTGCTTTGGAAGAAGTCCCACGAGCTGCCTACGGGTGAGACATGCCCTTTGCTCTGCTGGCTGCTGCGGTCGCGGTTTGAGCTTGCAGCAAATGCCGCAGACCACGGCTTGACCTGTCACGCTGGCTGAAAGAGGCCAGATCTTCCTTCCTGCTGTGGGCGTCGAGCGCTGATCCCGCCCCGGTTCCTGATCTCTTTCTCTCTCCTAGCTCGAACCTGTCGGTAACCTCGTCCTCCTAGCTTCCCTCGGATCTGGCCTTGGCTGACATCCCAACCTGCCAACTAGTGCCTCAGCTGCTGCTGAAAAAAAAATTTCGGGGTGCTCCTTTCTAACTTCTCTGCTCGTCATCCCCCGCAGCAGCTGTCATGCTGCGCAGGCCGTCTGAAACCTCTCTCGTCGCCACCAGCAAGAAGCATTGTTTCGCCTTGACAGTCACTCCCCTCCTTTCTAGGGTTCACCTACACCAGCCTTGAAAAAAAAAAAGAAAAAACTTTTTCGCTCTCTGACCGAGCTTCGAGCATGCTTGCTCTGCTGCCACTGGCCCTCTGTCGGCCTTCTCCTTTTCGTTCTGATCGTCCTTGAACCCCTGAATTGTCGTCTGCGCCACTCGTTCGGTCGACAAGCACTCTGCATTCACCGCTTGCTGAAGCATGTCGCTCTACGTTCTACCACTGCTCGTGTGCCTTGTCCGGCCAAATAAACTGTGTTCACGGGCATTTCGTGAGATCAGCATGTTCTATCGTGCCGACACTGTCGATCCGCCTCTTTGGGACCCTTTGTTCACCGCAAAGCCCCTCAGCCCGCCTTCCAGGCAGCGAAGAATCGCCCTTTCCTTCATGCTGCCTCGTCGATTCCTCTCGGCAAATGCCAGGAACATGGCTCATCCTCTGGGCTTCCACGGTCACTTGCTACAGCATAGAACGCTGCAATCCATGCTCCTGCTTCCAGAATCCATATAAGCCGACCGCAACAGACCCCGTTCGAATTCCTCATCCTCATCAATCCTCCTCAACCCAACTCTATCCACTAGACTCCCTCTCTCTGTCTTTAGTCAGACCCTTGCCACTATCCTTTCATTCACAATGATCGCTGCCAACGTCCTCGCTCTCGCCCTCGCCGCCGTCGGCGCTGCTGCCGCTCCCCTCGCCAAGCGCTCGAGCGGTCAGGCTACCTACTACGCCGCTGGTCTCGGTGCCTGTGGCTGGACCAACTCTGGCTCTGACTTCATCGTCGCCATGAACGCTCCCGAGTGGAACGGCGGTGCCAACTGCGGTAAGACCATCACCGTCACCAACACGCAGAACGGCAACACGCAGCAGGCTCAGGTCGTCGACCTGTGCCCCGGCTGCAGCTGGGGCTCGCTCGACATGTCGACGAGCCTCTTCTCTGCTCTGAACAACGGCAACATGGACGCTGGTGTGTTCCCCATCACCTGGTCGTACGGCTCTGGTTCGTCTGCTCAGCAGAGCAACAACCAGCAGCACCAGCAGCAGCAGCAGCAGGCCGCCACCTCGTCGACCTACACTCCCCAGGCTACCTACACCAAGACCTACTCGCCCTCGGCCACCCCTACGCCTTCGTCGGTGTCGTACACCCAGCCCACCCCTACCTCGTTCACGACCTACGCTCCCCAGCCTTCGTCCGCGTCGAACACCAAGACCGTCGTCTCGTCGCCCGAGTGGTGGGCTGACGTGAACAACGCCTGTGGCTTCGTCCAGGACGCTCGTTCGCTCCCCATCGCCATCTCGGCCTCGTCGCTCCTCTCGGCTGACAAGCTGCAGAGCGCTTGCGGCAAGTGGATCCAGATCAAGAACAACGCCAACGGCAAGGAGCTTTCGGTCCAGGTTGTCAACTACTACGACGGCCCCGAGGGTGAGGTCGCCCTCGGTGAGGGTTACAAGCGCCTTGCTAGCAACTACGAGAACCCCGAGGTGATCGAGTCGGTCACCTGGGGCTTCATCGACGGCCAGGGCATCTAAGCCTCCGTCTCAACTCGCCTCTCTTCCCCATAGACATATAGATGCATAGTCGTAGGCACGACGCGCCTTGATGGCCGTTTCGCGCTCTCCTATGCTTTTGCTCTTCTCTCTCTCTCTCTCTCTCTCTCTCTCTCTCTCTCTTTTGCTTTCTGTCTGTCAGTACTCGCATTATGGGCTTTCGTCTTTTTTATTTTTATTTTTTTGTACTTGTTCACTCCCCACACATATAGGCTCGCCGATGTCTTCTCCCTTCGCCTCGCGGGCCCCGTCTTCGCACAGGGCATCCCAGGCTTAGGGGGACCATTCGTGTACACGGGCTAGACGAAGGCTTGCTA
This sequence comes from Sporisorium sorghi, assembly GCA_023212695.1. NCBI lineage: Eukaryota > Fungi > Basidiomycota > Ustilaginomycetes > Ustilaginales > Ustilaginaceae > Sporisorium > Sporisorium sorghi. The sequence goes on along the minus strand of JALCCG010000189.1, from coordinate 35,271 downwards.
GCAAACTTTTTGTCACTCTTTGGTTGCTCGAAAATGAAAATTGGCGTATAGCCATTCATCCATATACTTCTTTGCTTGTGATCGTATGCTTCTGAAACGTTCTAAATGAGACGTTTTCGATCGTGCAACTCGCAAGCACTGCATCGAAGACGACAGAAGCAGTGTAGAGCAAAGCTGATTGTAGCCTGTCGTACGCTTGCAACGGTATGATGCTCATGCTGGTTTCATGGCGAGGCGACGACGACGACGACGACGACGCAGCGAGCATGAAGATGATGGCTGGGGACGTCTGTCAAGCACGACCGAGTCCGCGCAACTTGGCAGATCGGGCGCCGATTGATTTTGCGTGAAAAATGGAGATCTCAGCTGACGGAAAGGTTGGTTTTGATTCGTTGAGATGAGAGAGACAGCGCGCGCGCCAAAAGTCACGATTTGAAAGCGAAAATCAAGCTCTTTCAGCAGCGCCTTGTTTGAAAAAGCCCCGTTTCCGGAAGGGTTTGCTCTTCTTAGGCCGGTTCAAGGGCCAAGAAACCCTGTTGCCGATCCTGTCTCTCTCTCTCTCTCTCTCTCTCTCTCTCTCCTCTCTCACAACTCGTCTCTCACATTTCCGCTCGCCCCGCCCCACATCTTGCACGCCAAACACGCGCACGTACAACAGCCGGATCCTGCACATGCCGACATCCTTTCGTCGTCGTCGCTTACGTCAAATCCTCAACCGGCTCTTCCTACATATCCTTCGCTGAGTCGATTCCAGGTCGCTTCCTCACCACCAACGTCCCGAACCGCAACAAGGACAGGTTCCTCAAAACCTCTTCCTCTTCAAGCAAGTCTACAACGCGTCACACGGTTGCATCTGCCTTCGCTCTACACAACAATGTTCGCGGCTCGCGCCACCCACGCTTCGCCAGCCCGTCTGGCAAGCGCTCTCCGCAGCACTGGTCGATCGCTTCGCGCCACCTCGTCTGCCTCCGGTTCATCAGCGGCTTCGCTCTCTACAGTGGCGACACGCAGCTACCTCCCAACCAGCCGAGCCAGCACCGTCGGCTGCTCCTCTCTCGGTCGTGCCTTCTCCACAACGCCCGCTGCCCGCAGGGCCACACCCATCGAAGAGGGCGACGGCGAGCCGTTTGATCTCACCACCGTCGAGCGAGTCTCGGACGAGGTCGATGTCATCATCGTCGGTGGTGGTCCTGCCGGTCTCAGCGCTGCCATCAAGATCAAGCAGCTCGCTGAAGAGCGTGGCGAGGAAATCCGTGTCGTCGTCCTCGAAAAGGGCCCCGAGGTCGGCAACCACATTCTCTCCGGTGCCGTCATCCAGACCAACGCGCTCGACGAGCTGCTCCCGAACTGGAAGGAGCTCGGTGCGCCGCTCAACCAGCCTGCGCTCGAAGACCACATGCGCTTCCTTACGCCCACTGGCTCGTTCCCCATGCCACATCCGCCACAGATGTCCAACAAGGGCAACTACATCGTCTCACTCTCGCGCGTCGTCGCGTGGTTGGGCGAGCAGGCCGAAGCCGCCGGTGTGGAGATCTACCCCGGTTTCGCCGCCGCACAGCCGCTGTGGCAGCTCGACGACAGCGGCAAGCCCATCGGCATCAAGGGCGTCATCACCAACGAGATTGGTCTCGACAAGTCGCGCAAGCCCAAGGACTCGTTCGAGCCGGGCATGGAGTTTCACGCGCCCATCACGCTGTTCGCCGAAGGTGCGCACGGTTCCATGACGCAAAAGGTGATCAAGCAGCTCGGCCTGCGTGACGCTGTGGGTGCTGACCCGCAGACGTACGGTCTGGGCGTCAAGGAGGTGTGGCGCCTCAAGCCCGAGAAGCACCAGGCGGGTCTGGTGACGCACACCATGGGCTGGCCGCTCGACACGAGCACCTACGGCGGCAGCTGGACGTACCACATGGAGGACAACATGGTGTCGCTCGGCCTGGTGGTGGGGTTGGACTACCAGAACCCCTACCTGAGTCCGTTCCGCGAGTTTCAGCGCATGAAGCACCACCCGTTCTTCAAGGACCTGCTCGAGGGTGGCGAGTGCCTCGCGTACGGGGCCAGGACGCTCAACGAGGGCGGCTACCAGTCGATCCCCAAGCTGCACTTCCCCGGCGGTGCGCTGGTTGGATGTGCGGCTGGTTTCCTCAATGTACCCAAGATCAAGGGCACGCACAACGCGATGAAGTCCGGCATGGTCGCTGCCGAAGCCGTCGTCGAGGCGCTCGCCAAGCGCGCCGAGTCCGGCTCGGAAGACACGATCGACCTGGCCGACTACAAGACGCGCCTCGACGACACGTACGTCATGAAGGAGCTGTACGAAGTGCGCAACTTGCGACCCTCGTTCCACGGCCCGCTCGGCTTCTGGGGCGGCCTAGCCTACTCCGGCCTCGACTCGATGATCCTCAAAGGCCGCGTACCTTGGACGTTCCACCACCCGGGCGAGGACCACGCGCAGACCAAGCCCGCAGCACAGTGCGAGCCCATCGACTACCCCAAACCCGACGGAAAGCTGTCGTTCGACATCCTCACCTCGGTCTCCAGGACCGGAACCAACCACGCCGAAGACCAGCCCGTCCACCTCGTCGTCAAGGACGGCGACTACAAGGCACACGTCGAGAAGAACGTGGGGACCTTCGAGGGTCCGCTTGGTCGATGCTGCCCAGCAGGGGTTTACGAGTACGTGGAGGCGGACGCGCCGGAGCAGGAGGACGCGTTGGGCAAGAAGCTCGTGATCAACAGCCAGAACTGCATTCACTGCTACACGTGCTCGATCAAGACGCCTGATCAGAGCATTCGTTGGGACGTGCCCGAGGGCGGAGGAGGTCCTAAGTACTCGTTGACCTAAAACGTCGCTTTGTCAGTTTCTCGTAGCATCATCAAAACGCAATGAATCATGAATCGGTCCGAGTCGTCACGGGAATGCGCATGTGTGATGATTTGATAGGATGAGCTAAAAGTACAAAGTGGACAGAGTGTTGCGAAGAAGATTGAGAAGGGAGACGAACTTCCTACTCGGGTTGAGGGTCAACAACGATAGCAAAGTTGTTCTTGTCCTTGCCTGGATTCAACTCGCGCTTCTTGAACACCGTCCCATCCCATTCGTCGCCCGCGCCGGGTGCCGCATTCTCGTTCTTAGCCGCGGCCTCCCTTCGCTCCGCCAGCGGTTTGCGCTTCAGCAGCCAGCGCGAGAGCTTGGCCGAATCCGACTGCTTGAGCACGCTGAAGCCCAACGAATCAAGAATACTCTTCAAATGCGACTGGTTCATGTACCGCGAGTTGGTCAAGCAGCTCAGCGGGAGCACGAGAAACAGGAAGCCAGGAACATCATGCTTGTCCGGCAAGTACCTGTGCACGTGCCTGAGCATCTCGCCCCTCTTGCGCACATCGCCGACAAAGTTGATCACCAGACTGAGCGCGACCATGTTGAATTTGGCCTCCTCGGTCGTGGGCACGGGGAAGTCGAAGAAGCTGTACTTCTGCACGTTGTCGCCCTGCGGGTGCAGGTCGATCGAGGTGGCGTCCACCCAGCGGTACTTTGCGTACGCGGTGCCTGTGATGGCGCCGACGTCGAGCACTCTGAATTTCGGCTGGGTGCGGCCGTGCGTGTACACGCTTCCCAGCGCCTCGATGCACCACTTGCTGGTCGGGGTCTGGCCGGATTTGGCAGAGCCGGTCAGCGACCATGCCTGGTACTGCGCCAGCCCGCCGAGCGAGTCGAGCCCCGCCTGGATGGCGTCCTTTTCCTCGGCGGTCTTGGCCTGCTCGAGCTGTTTGAGCAAAGTGTGGAACTTGGCGATCTTCTCGGCGTGCTCGGCGGGCGGAACGGGCGCTGCTTTGCCGTCAGTGGTGAGATCTTGGTTGTCGGTAGCAGCGGCGGCTTTGGCCTTGCGCGCTTCTTTGAGGGCTGAGGTTTGGATTTCAGCTTGCTGGGCTCGTGCTCCACCCTTCTTGTGCTTGACACCACCGCGCTTGCCTCGAGGTCGGATGAGCTTGCCTTTCTTGGATGTGCCGGTGGGTTTGGATTCTGTAGACTCGGCCGGGGCAGTCTCGGCAGGAGCAGCAGGAGCAGCAGCGGCGGCTGTCTCGGATGCGGCTGCAGCCTGAGCCGCTTGTGCCTTGGCGCCTGGCTTGTTCTTCTTTGTGCGTGACATCGATGCTCTCTTTGTATGTGGTGGTGTGATCGGAGCCTTGTTCGGTGTAGTTGGCTTTCATCTAAAGCCTGAGCCAACAAGGCAAGGGCAAGCCAGGGTCCAGCTCGACTCTCGCTCAAGCTGAGCAAGCGCTCTCTCTCTCTCTCTCTCTCTCTTTTTTTGAGAAGTCGGATTTTTTCAAAGAAGAAAAAAAATGTGACTGACCGGTTCAGCGCTGCTGCTGCTTTGTGCTCCACACGAAAATTCACCGGAAAAGCCGTCGCTCGATCTTCTCGTGCGCAGGCAGGCAGGCAGGCAGAAGTATGACGAGAGAACAAAGGAGCGAGAGAGAGAGAGAGCGCTTCATCATCGGCTGTCAAGAAGCGAATCTCTCGCCTTTTGTTCTTTACGCACTCCTTTCATCCATCACCTCACTCGGGCTCGCCGAACATCTTACCTTGGGACACACATCGATCGCCATTGTCTCTCTCCACAAGGCAAACATGAAGACCTCGCAGATCGTACTCACATCGCTCTCCGTGCTCGGAGTCGCCGGCATCGGATACGCCGTCTACTTTGACCACCGCCGTCGCAACGACCCCGCTTTCCGCAAGAGTCTGCGCAAGGAGAGCAAGAAGTCGTCCAAGGCCGACAGAAGAGCGGCCGCCAAGCGCGCCCAGCAGGAGGATAGCTTCATCCAGGAGCTGCTGCAAGAGGTGCGTGCGCCGGGCACCTTCCCCGCGGGTGTCGAGGAGCGCGAGCAGTACTTTCTCAAGTACGTCTCGCTCGGCGAGCAGCTCTTCGCTATGGGTAGCGACAAGTATCTCGAGGCGGCTGCAGCGTTCTTCAAGGCGCTCAAGGTGTACCCGCAGCCGGTGGAGCTGATCATGATCTACCAGAAGGCGGTGCCGAAGGAGGTGTTTGACACCATCATGCGCATTGTGAGCAAGGACATTGCAGCTGGTGGTGGGGGTGGCGAGGGTGCGGAGGGTATGTCGGCTGCCAGCCTGGACGAGGTGGACGACGATGGTCCGACGCCCGCTACCGCTGCCAAGGCCGACGCCGACGCCGACGCCGAGGAGGACAAGAGCGACGACAAGGAGGCCTCCACTTCAGCTACTCCATCAGCAGCAGCAGCAGCCCACCAGCACGGCACCGACAGCGGCACCACCTCGAGCCAGGAATGGGACACTCTGTCGGCTACCAGCCTCAACGACACGGGCGTCATTGTCACCCCCAACGCTTCCGCCGCCACTGCCGCAAAGAGCACCGAGGAGGAGCAGGAGGAGCTTAAGGAGCCCAAGTTGACAAGCATCGACACGTCGTCCGCCGCTGCCGCCACCGAAGCCGCCGCGGGCGCCGGCTCGACACCGTCCAAGCAGGACTTTACCTCGGGATGGAGCCCCGCACCCGTGTTTGGCGCCTCGAGCCCACACGCCGAGAAGAAGGCCTCGCTCGAGGATGAGGCGGAGAAGAAGGCCGAGTAAGCTGTGCACCTTCACCAACACTTTTCTCTTTCATGTATCTATCTTGATCCGCTCCCCACTCTTGCCCCCAAATGTACAACTTCGAGCACGTACACAGTAAGTGCTGTTCACTGTCTGCTTCAAGCCTGCCATTCCGTAGCTGCTTCGTCGCTGTGCCCCTGTTGCATCGACGACATTGGGACGACGATCGTCACCCCCTCAAGCCTACATGTATACAATGCTCGTTTTCCGCCCGAAAACGTTCCGCTCCGGTGGCCAAGTTGGATTAAGGCATGTGGCTTATGTGTCTCAGGCGTTTGTGCCTAGAGATCATGAAATTTTATCTTCGCAGAAAAGATTGCTTTTCTATCTTCTAAAAAAATAACCGCGAGATCGAGGGTTCGAGTCCCTCCCGGAGCAATGAATTTTTTTTTTTTTTCTGCTCCGCTCAGAACAAGACCTAGACCAATGAACGTGGGCAGACGAGGGCTATCCCCTCACCAAATTTCGGACAAGATTGATGCAGAAATGGACGACTTATGGTCATTTCAAAATTCCCAGTATGATGGTTCCGCGACACGAGGGGGCATCGGGGATGTGCATATGAGGATCAGCGATTTGGCTTCCCCCCTTTTTTTTTTTCCCTCTCACGAGCGAAGGTTGAGGAAGGATCTCGAACGGTCAAATCTGATTTGGGCGGGAAAAGCAGGCAAAAATTGCAAAAATCAAATCCAAGCAGGAAATGGGGACCAGAGCTGAGCTGAGACAAACGGGGCACACGACTCAAAGAGGCACACCAACGGCTCATCTCGACCGCTGTGCCCGAAAGCAAGCTGTTCCCGCGACTGAGCCTTTCATTGTGGCGGTGATGGTGCTCGGCTTTCGATTCGAACTTCAGACTTTGGATGGAGATTGAAAGGCTGAGCGATGGGGCTATCGCTGAACGGCCTGGGAGAGCCGCTGACGGGCGGCAGTGTGGAGCAAAAAAAAAATTCCGCCTCTTCTTGCTGAGCTGAGTCAATCAATCCCAGAAGAAAAAGAATTTTGAGAAGAACGCAGAAAGCGATGTGCTGTTGGATAATTTTTTTTGGCTGAGCAAGATTGGCCGCCGCCGCCGCCGCCGCCGCCTCCTCTTCCCGGTTCTTCTCTCCAGTTCCGTGCCAGAGCGCACTCACGGCCAAATCAGAAGACGGCTTTGCTTAACCAGTCAAGGCTGCAACCCGATCAATTCCATACGCTGTGCCCTGTGTCTGTGCCCTTCCAGAAAGACTCTTCTCCACCCGCAATTTTCTTTCTTCTCATTCGTCATTTTCTACTCATCACCACCAACCACATCCCTTTTCGCTACAGAGAGTCCACATACCCCTTTTCTCTCTTGCGTTTCTTCGAGGACTCTTTTCGCACTCACCACCACCACCACCACCCTCATCCCGCATACATCACACACACACACACACACAGAGCCATGTTCTCTCGTGGTCTCCGATCCGCCGCCCCGGCGACAAGGCTCTTGAACCAGCCTCTCCGCTCCGCCGCCCCCGGTGTTGCCGTAAGTAGTCACTCATTCTCGACGTTCTTCTTGCAGTTGGAATTCAGAAGCAGAAGGATGCATTCCACTCTGACAGCTGGTGGCGAGCGAGTGTGACTGACAAGATTTCTTCAATCCTTTTCTTTGCTCTCTCGCATTTCTAGCGTCTCGCACCTGTTGGCGCTCGTTTCAACTCTGGCAAGGTCTCGGGCCCTGTCATCGGTATCGACTTGGGAAGTGAGTATTTGATGTTTTCGAGCGCACAGCTCGATCATTGACTATGCGGCTATAGGCTGTCGAGTCAAGAAAGAGACGGCGCAGGTTGCAAAAAGCACGGTGGCGACGCTTCGCAGCACGAAAGAGCAAGAAATGCTGACATCTTTTTCCTTCTCCTTCGACAGCCACCAACTCATGTGTCTCGGTCATGGAGGGCCAGCAGGCCCGCGTCATTGAAAACTCGGAAGGTGGCCGTACCACTCCCTCCGTTGTCGCCTTCACCAAGGACGGCGAGCGTCTCGTCGGTCTCCCCGCCAAGCGTCAGGCCGTCGTCAACCCCGAGGCCACCCTTTTCGCCACCAAGCGTCTCATCGGCCGCAAGTTCCAGGACAAGGAGGTCCAGAAGGACTTGAACAACGTCCCCTTCAAGATCGTCCCCCACTCGAACGGCGACGCCTGGCTCGAAGTCCGTGGTGAGAAGTACTCTCCCTCGCAGATCGGTGCCTTTGTCGTCGGAAAGATGAAGGAGACCGCTTCCGGCTACCTCGGCAAGCCTGTCAAGCACGCCGTCATCACTGTCCCCGCTTACTTCAACGACTCGCAGCGACAGGCTACCAAGGATGCCGGTGCCATCGCGGGTCTTGATGTCCTCCGTGTCATCAACGAGCCCACCGCCGCTGCCCTCGCCTACGGTCTCGACCGTAACGACTCGTCCGTGATTGCTGTCTTCGACTTGGGTGGAGGTACCTTCGATATCTCGATTCTCGAGATGCAGAAGGGTGTCTTCGAGGTCAAGTCCACCAACGGTGACACCCACCTCGGTGGTGAGGACTTTGACATTGTCCTTGTGGAGCACCTCGTCAACGAGTTCAAGAAGGAGTCCGGCCTCGACCTCTCCAAGGACCGCATGGCCATCCAGCGTATCCGTGAGGCGGCCGAGAAGGCCAAGATCGAGCTCTCGAGCACCCAGCAGACCGACATCAGCTTGCCCTACATCACTGCTGACGCCTCGGGCCCCAAGCACATCAACTCCAAGATCACCCGTTCGCAGCTCGAGTCGCTCGTCGGCAAGCTCGTCGACCGCACCGTCGAGCCATGCAAGAAGGCGCTCGCCGACGCCGGCTGCAAGCCCTCGGACATCCAGGAGGTCATCATGGTCGGTGGTATGAGCCGTATGCCCAAGGTGCTCGAGACCGTCAAGAACATCTTCAAGCGCGACCCAAGCAAGGGTGTCAACCCCGACGAGGCTGTCGCCATTGGTGCCTCGATCCAGGGTGGTGTGCTGTCCGGTCAGGTTACCGACGTTCTGCTGCTCGATGTTACGCCTCTCTCGCTCGGTATCCAGACGCTCGGCGGTGTCTTCACCCGTCTGATCAACCGCAACACCACCATCCCTACCAAGAAGTCGCAGGTGTTCTCCACCGCCGCTGACGGTCAGACTGCCGTCGACATCCAGGTGTACCAGGGTGAGCGTGAGCTCGTCCGTGACAACAAGCTGCTCGGCAACTTCCAGCTCACCGGCATCCCTCCCGCGCCCAAGGGTGTTCCTCAGATCGAGGTTACGTTCGACATTGACGCCGACGGTATCATGCACGTCTCTGCGCTCGACAAGGCCACCAACAAGGACCAGTCGATGACCATCTCGGCCGGATCGGGTCTGAGCGACTCGGAGATCGAGAAGATGGTTTCCGATGCCGAACGGTACGCCGAGGCGGACAAGGCGCGCAAGGCTGTGATCGAGGAGGCGAACCGCGCGCACTCGGTGTGCTCCGAGACCACCAAGGCCATGCAGGAGTTCAGCGAGCAGCTGCCTGCCGAGGAGAAGGAGAAGCTCAATGTGCTCATCAAGGAGACTGAGGAGCTTGCCTCCAAGGGTCTCAACGGCGATGCCGAGGTTGAGGCGCAGACGATCCGCGAGAAGATCGACGCTACGCAGCAGGCTTCGCTGCAGCTGTTCAAGCTGGTGTACGAGAAGAAGGGTGCGCAGTCGGGCGGCGCTGACAACGCCGAGGCTAAGCCCGAGGGCGAGGGCGAGAAGAAGAACTAAGTCGCGTTCCTGCCCTTGTCTCTGTTCTCCTCGCTTCCCACTGCATACCAACGCTGCGCTTTCAGCGGTCCCTTGTAACAACAGCTTCTTCCCATGTCCTTGTTTACTCTCGGTAGTGGACAGGGCGCTCCCAAAAAAGTCCCTCACTTCGAAGCAGGCTCTTCTCTTCGATCCTCGGTCAGCTTTTCTCTTTGCATCCCCACCCAAACGCATACACTTGTTCCTTCTTACACCACCCACCACCGCTTATCTTTTTTTTTTGAATCCAAGTCTCGTGTAACTTATGCTTTGATGCTGTGTCAATGTGTGATTCTGTGTGAGGTTCGGATTGGGGTTGGTACGCGGGGTGAAGTGGGGCAACGTGAAGGCGTACTTGAGGCTCTTGGCCGGCGGCATGTCAGATGACAGGGTAGACGAGGAAGGGCTCCACATGAGGCACAAGAGAGCACGCATCCAGAACGACCGCTCGACTCGATCGCATCACGCTCAGCAGCCCACGCACACAAAAAGTTGAACGATAAAGACGTGATGATTGCAAGCAAGATAAACAAGACGCTCAGAGCCAGGCTAGAAGTGTGATGTACATGATGTGACAACGGCGAGCAAGACGGGAAACGGTTGAGGGTGGGCAGATGGAGAGCGGTGCAGCAGTGGCGGGTGGTATGGACGACGGAAGACGATGGTACGATCTGACGATGCGAACGGCTGGCGTAAGAGTAGGAGCGGCCTGTCTGGCCTGGCACTGCGAGCAACTTGGCGATCTAAACGGAATTAGGGTAGTAGGGCGCGCCTATGACGAAGCCGTCGTCGCTCCCTCGCCATTCGGCGCCGCAGCCACCTCCTCGTCCTCCTCCGGAATCGCCTCCGGCCCCTCGCCATCGTCCAACCAGCTCGCCTCGACCGTCGCCTTGACCCTCCTTACATACTCCTTCATGTTCTCCCTATACAGACTCGCCGCCTCCGCATTAGCCGGGCTGTTCGGGTTCGGATCGTGCAACAGACTCTGGATACTCGTCAGGATCGCCGCGACATCGTACGTGGGCGACCACCGGTTCTGCAGGATATCGAGACACAGCTCCCCGTTGGCATATACGTTCGGGTGGAACATCTTCGAGAGAAACTTGACGGTCGGCGGCTTGTTCGGATACGACTCGTCGAACGTGAGCACCAGCTTGAACGTGCCGTCCTCAAAGGGCGTGTCTGCAGGCCCAAAGATCACGGCGTTCCAGATCATAAGGTTGTCCGCGCAAGGTGCGCCGGAGATCCCGCCCGGCGGGTCCGTGGACAGCCGCTTGAAGTCCCGGATGAGTCGCTTCTTTGATGGCGTGGACTGCGGAAGGGGATGGCAAAGGTGATCTAGTCAGCGTCGTTGCGTTGGTGGGGTCGCTCGCTGCGGCTCGATGTGCACTTACCATATTGGGCTATTTGTAATCGTTTTTGATGCCGGATGATATCTCTCTTGCACCAGTTGGTCGAAAGGATGAGAGGACGATACGACGATCTGTCCCTTGCGACGCTTTGATTGCTGCCGATAGCTTCAGTCCCGGTGCTGTCCAGCAGGAATAGAGGTGAGATTGGCTGTATTGCTCGTGCAAAAGCAGGCTTTGGCAAAGAGTTGAAGAGGTTGAACAGTGTCGTGCTTGAGGAGGTGAGCGTCGTGTGATGGTGGTGGATTGCGATGGTAGTGAGCTGCGTAGATGACGAGGTGTTGGTTGCGGTGACTACGCCCGCTCGCTGCGCTGAGTTGGCTTTTCAAAACGGTGGCGCTTCGAGAAGCAGCTCGGACGAGAGTGCGCGAGGGCCGGCTTGACGCGGATTTCACTCCCACACTAAAAAATGCACAACCCATGCAGTCGGCTCACCAAATTCGTACGAAAAGATCATCCTCTTACGACAACGGACACTCCGCATCATGTCCGTCAGCTTCTTCTGTCGCTATCAAGCAAATGCCATCATGAACCAAAATGCTGATTGCCATCTAACAGTGCGGGTGGCGAAGAAGCGACGAAGCGGCAGCAGCTTTCTACATATGAATACCAAACTGCTTGAGCTTCTCGCAACTGTCGTACACCTCCTCGAGAATCTTCTTCGCCGCCTCTTCATCAGCGCCAATGCCCAAGAACCCTCTCGTCGAAGCAAGCCTCCTCGCCTGGTACTCTCTCGACCGCTCGCAGCTCGAGTACATAGCCTGCTTGTACGCATTCTCCACCCTTTTCTCGAACCCTTCCAGATCTTTACTGCTGCGCTCTCCCGTGACGAACGGGTGGTTGTTGAACTGGTGGTCGTTGACGTAGTACGCAACGTTGTGCTTGGGCGTCATGCGCTGCGTCTTGTATATGCTCGAGGGCGACCAGGTGAAGCTCGGGTCGGGCGTCGAAAACAGCGACGGCGCATAGGCGAGCAAGCTAAACAGACCCAGCACGAGCAGCGGCAGCAACTGCATCAAGATGTTGGCGTTGTTCTGCGGTTCGGCTGCTGCACGACGTGCACCGGCGCGTTGCTGTCGGAACTGATGCGTACGCATGCCTGGCCCGCCAAATGTAAAAGTGGTCCCGCCGAACTGCGCGCCGCCCATGCCGCCGCCGAAGAACATGTTGAACAGATCGTTCGGGTCGATCTCGTCGGCGTACATGCCACCACCCCGCCCGAATGGCGCCCCTCGCATACCGCCAAACGGATTGCCGTGGCCCGCTGCAGCAGCGCCCGCTGCGGATCTCGCATTGTCCGGATCGCCGCCGTATCGGTCGTACGCCGCCCGCTTGTCTGCATCGGTGAGAATGCTAAACGCCTTTGAGACCAGCTTGAACGCCTCGTCGGCACCAGGCGCGCCGTTCTTGTCCGGATGCAGCTGCAGCGCCAGCTTCTTGTACGACTTTTTGATGCCGTTCTCGTCGACCGTCTTTTCGACGCCTAGGACCTTGTAGAAATCGCCTCCTGCTTTTTTCACCCGCGTGACCACTTCCATCTGCGCCTGCGTGTACGCTCTCTTTGGCGCCGAGTGTGTCGTGTCTGCAGCAGCGCGCCCATTGCTCTGAGCGCTGGTGCGGGATCGAAGCCCTTCGCTTGAAGAAGAAGCACCGGGAGCAGCGGATGATGTCGATGCTGATGCAGATGCCGAAGTTTCACTGCCAGAAGCACCGCTCTTTTCTAGCCTTACGAGGAGCGCTTCAGCTGAAGGTGTCTTGTAGATGGCGATGCTCTTCTTGGCCCACTTGATAGCAGCGGCCGTGTCGCCGTTGGCATCGTGCTTGAACGCAAGCCGCAAGGCTTTCTGAGCGTCTTCTGCCTCCATTCCGTTGCTGTTGCGGATAGACGGAGCAAAGCGAGATCGAATCCGGGATCCGTGCTGGTTGAGGAGCTGTGTGAATGGCTAGGAGGATACGGATAAGAGATGCGATGCGAGAAGATCGTTGCCTTTTTCAAAAGTTGCTCTCGACGAAAGCGCTCGGGATCTGTCAGTTCGGCTGCACCGCTTCGCCTTCTCAGGCACATGGCCCAGACGTACGTGTCCGAATCGATTTTTCTGAGTTTGTTAGGTCGCAATCTCCCGATCCACGTTCTGCATTCCGATTCCAACGCTAAAAAAAAAAAAAAAAAAAAAAAAAGTTGCAAATTTCCCGCGTTGGTGTGTCGCGGCAGCGAGTGTTGCACTCTCGCACTCTCCACGGCCAGCACCTCCGCACTTAGCCAACCATCACCATCCTTCGCTATCCTTTCGACCACATCAAGTTCAAGACCGAGCGCTGGCGCCGTCATCTCACATCGTTCACATGTCGAATCACCACTTGTAGCTTCTGGCCTTGGTGGCTTGAACCTCGACTCATTCACCTCACTTTTGATACCCGCACTCGACCGTCCAAATCACCGCTTCTCACTATCTCGCCCAACATGTCGTTCAACTTCAAATGGCCCACCTTCTCGGACGAGTTCCACGCCAGCGCTGCCCAGATGCTCAACAGCGCGCTCAACCGTGGTCCCAAACCCAAAGTCATCGCCGATGACATTCTCGTCGAGGAATTGGGCATGGGCACCATCCCACCCGAACTCGAAATCCTCGAGATTGGCGACCTGGGAACAGACCGTTTCCGCGGCATTTTCCGTCTTACATACGCCGGCGATGCTCATCTTGTCCTCAAGACAAAGGTACAGGCCAATCCGCTCTCCAAACCCAACCGTCCTGACATTGGTCTCTTTCCTTCATCCAACGCTTCCAGAGGCATCCTTTTCGCTGCGGCGCCGCTCATCGTGCCCATGCATCTCCGTCTCTCCTCGGTCAAGCTTCGTGCCATCGTAGTGCTTGTCGTCTCCAAAGCAAAAGGCATCACGCTCGTCTTCAAAAACGATCCGCTCGAAAGCGTACAGGTCAGCTCCACCTTCGACAGTGTCGCCGTCATCCAAAAGTACTTGCAGCAAGAGATCGAGGGTCAGCTCCGCGAGATGTTCAGAGAGGACCTGCCCGGCATCATCCACAGGCTCAGTCAAAAGTGGCTTAGCGGCGAGGTCAAGTCGGACAAGGACAAGGGCAAGCAAAAGGCAGGAGCGGCAGATGATCAAGCTTCACCACCCAAGGAGCCTACGCTGACTCGCTCCAACAGCGAGCCGTTGGCTGTTCTCGAGATCGCATCGGCGCCCGGAGGGACACCGCGCCGAAATCAGTCCAGAAGCAAGAAGCATGCAAAGGCAGGTGGAAGCGTCGTTGGCTCTGCCGTCTCACCCAGCCGGTCTCCTCAGAAGCCACGCCCGAGCATGCGACGTCCTCGTCATGTCGCTAAAGCTGCCTCTACATCCGCCGTCTTCCTTCACGGCCAACCTGCTACCACACACGCATCCCCATTCGGTGCCGCCTTTCCCGACATTGAAAACTACGACCCCACCTATGGCTTGCGTCCAGACGATCTGCCTACCCATAGCGGATTTTCTGGTCTTGGTCGCTTGGCCCAACGCGGCCTTGGCGGTCTCAAGGATTTGACCGCCTCGCCCACATTGGACCGCGCGCCAGAGAGGCACGATATTGATCTCGACGGCGCTGCTGTGTTTGAAGACTTGGAACGGCATTCCGATCAAGGTGGCTCAGAGGATGACCATGAGCAAGACGAGCACAGCGACTCGCAAGACGGTGACCGCACCCAAGACGACGTGACCACCGACTCGGATCTCGATGCAGCCTCGGACGATGTTGCCGATGACGTCTCCGACCTAGACGTGCAAGAGGGCGCTGGTCTCGTCGATACTTCCATCGACTATACTCGCTTTGGCTATCCGCCTGCATCTGCCGCCTTCTCAGATACACACGAGCTCAACCGTGCCTCTTCCATCATCTTTGACGACGAACCTCAGCTATCTACAAAGCGCAGCAAGCGCAGCAAGCGTGGCTCCATCTCTGGGCGGTCAACTGCGGGCGCTCGAAGGCCCTCCTCTAGCCGCTCCGAGAGGTCGGCTGGCACATCTGCGCAGCGAAGGAGACCCGGGCCCGAAGTGGTGTACGAAACCATCCCTGCAGTGGGTGGAGGTACTGTCACAAGGCCGCGCGTCTACCACATTGCAAGCAAGGTACAGCCACCAGAGGTGGATTGGGACGATGAAGATACCGCGCGACCTTCTCAGTACGGTGGCACACCTTCCGCAAGAACGGGTGCGACGCGCTTTGGTTCGGACTACGGCAGTGCTACGATGGGCGCACAGAGCTCCCGCACCAACACGGTCCGAGGCATCCATGACTCGCCGCACCTCGAAGCCGCGTTTGTCTCGCGCGACAGCAGCGAAGACAGCCTGCTCGATCTACCGCCCGAGTCGTATCATAGCAGCGATGCTTCTCATCAGCATGTTCTCGACGCAGGGCGTTCATCGGTGTCCGGTTCGAGTTCGAGGAGGAGAGGCGCAACGAATGCCCGCCCACCTTCGACGAGTCGAGAGTCGTCGTATCGCGATCTTTCGAGTCAGGACCTGCACTGGGACCAAAGCGCTGCCAGCACTGCTCCCACATCGTCTCAGTCGCATAACTGGGACATGCCCAGCAGGTACGATGCGGCTGTCCGAGCGGCGAACTCGTCCGATGCACAGTCGAATTCGGGCATCACGTTCCGCAAGAACAAGAGTGCCCATCACCAATGTTCGCAGACGATGGGTGGTGGCAGCGGTGCGCCACAACGTCGCGGCGAGGGTCCTGGCCTGTCTGCCACTCCGGCTCGAAACCGCGACTCGGCCGCAGCTCGTCCCGGCTTCATCACATGTGCGACCTCTCCGCCTGGCGAGTCGTCGTCATGGCAGCGCAGCCCACCTCTGCGTCCTTCTGCAGCCTTCTCGACGTCGCCAGGTACAGCGCAAGACATGCTCTCCACCTCGCCGTTCCGCGACTCGAGCCTGCACCACGGCAGTCCGCGAGGCGCATCGCATGTCGCGGGAGCGTTTGCAAGCGCGGGCAACAGTCCACAGACAACCGGGCACAGCAGAGGCGCACAGGGCGCGGGCGTCGCTCCGACTCATCTGTCGATCGATGCCTCGGCGCACTTTTTGGATCTGGTCAAGTCGAATCACACGTTGAGTCCGTTCACGCGCAACATGGAGCACTTCACGGTGCGCAGTGCGCCGGTGACGCCCGGGTGGCAGACGGGATCGGGGAGTGCGAGTGCTGTGGGCAGCAGTACGGCGAGTGGCACGGGGACTACGAGTGGGAGCTCGCAGGCTGGGGCGATGGCGAAGCAGGGCAAGAAAGGAGGGCAGGTTGGTGTGGGGAGCTCGCAGGTGTCTGCTGTGTTGGAGCAGAGGACGCAGCGCGAGGCGGACTCGGGCGGGCCCTCGTCGTCGTTGCCTGCTCGACGGAGACGAACTTTCCAGCTTGGAGCGTCGAGCTCGCCGGAGGATGGCGTAGCGGCGTCGCAAGCGGGCAAAGCAGGTGGGGAGGAGGATCGCGAGGGCTCGCCGGCCAGCTCGGCCGAGTACGGCTTCTCGCGCTACGCCGGCTCGGGCCCGAAGGCGTTCCAGGCGCCTGCGTCGTCAGCATCGACGGCGTCGGTGGTGACGGATGCGTCGACGAAAGGGCTCAGATCGGGGATCAAGAATGTGAGGAGGAGGAGCAGGCCCGATAGCATGGGCCCGCCGTCCGAGGCTGCACGGCTGAGTGCGCTAAGGTGGGAGGCAATCCATGAGTAGTGACGTTGGAGTTGAGGTGGCTTAGAGTTTTGTTTTTTTAGATACCCTTCTTTGCTCAATGGCAGATGTGCGTTTGCAAGACTGGTCGGTGGATCAGACTGATAGCGTTGATATTGCGTGGCATGGGCGCGAGCGGCGCTAGGATCGCGCGTGGACGGCTTGGCAAGTCGGTTGAGGGGGACGCCAAGCTCGGCTGGTCGTTGCGAAGAATGCCATGCTGGGCGGAGGCGAAGCTGCGTCAGGCTTTCGGCGTCGGCGGTGCGAGTTCGGAAGCTGCGAGCCGATCCGTTCGCAAATGGCGTGGCTTGGCAGGATCGCATCCCACGCTTTCGGGTGGATGGGAGGCACGCACGGCAAGCGAAGTAACGAGAGAGTCTTGGCTGCGCTAGCGTGGAAATGGCGCTGCGTGATCATCGGGACAGCATGACAGCGACGAACAAGCCTGCGGAATCAGCCGCGCCCCGCTACCTGCCAGTGTAGACAACCCTGCGGCTGAAGCGCTGCGGGTGCCGCGAGCAGGAGAGTTCTTGGCATCACCATGGCAGCGTGCGCTGTTGAACAGGTGCGTGCCCACGCCTTTTTTTTTTTCAAGCGGTGTGTTGGTCGAGGGAGTCTCACAGGGGCGAAAATTGCGCAACGGCGACGAAATTGACGATCTCAATGAGGTTCCGCTCGGCTTGCTCATGAGCGACAACTCTGCTAGGATGAAGAACGAGACTGCTCGTGCGATCTGTGCGACAGCGAAAGGTTGAGCCGGTGGGGACCCGCATCGCCCACAACCTCTCTGGGATGAGATCGTGGGGCAACGTTACAGGCCTCGATCCAAAGAAGAGCGAGTGGAATGCTTTTGGCCATTCCACACCCATCGACGCTGCTCTCTCTTGGCACCGGGTCGAGGGTTGAGGGTTGACAACCATGCCAAGACCAACGCAGAGAATGTTTGTGCCCCGAAAGCGAAGCAGTGGTACCGCGACATTGTCGATTCGAAGCGGTGGATCAAGACCGAACGACGTCCGATCGTCCCCGTTCACACGAGCTGGGGATCACATTACGGGATGCCAAGCCAGTTCGCGGCAGTTGCAATGGATCGCGGCGAACGATTGTGTGGATTCGAAACTGGATGGAGAGATCCTTTTCCCCGCACGCAAGCTGGGTGGGAAGCAGACACCGCAAGCGTTGTGGGCAGTATGGAGATGGCGGAAGGGTCCGCAGCCAAGACTGAAGAAAAAGGCGGTTTTTTTTTTTTTTTTTTTTTTTTTTTTCCGTGGCACGTCACTCGCTGCCCACGCGGGCGATGGTTGGATCGATTACGAACGAGTCGCTGGGCACCGTGGGGATTGCAAGTGGATCCGGGACCGTCCTCTCAATCAAATCTCCCGCGCATCAAGAGTCAAGCTGAGTGCTCAGCGATATCGAAGACCGTCTTTACTCGACGGACCAGTGTCGGCGCTGGAAGAGCATGAGAGCGTTATCGTAAGTCCAATCGAATCCATCGGGAGGCAAAGCCGTGTCGGGCTGAAGAGACAGCGTGAACAGCTCTGACAAATGCCTCTGGGCGCCACCCACCGACCCGAACAACAACCAAAGCGATCCTGCGTGCGTGCTTGTCAGATGGCGACATCAGTACATGCTGGAAGGTGGGTCTGTTCATAATCGAGGGGGCTCGTGTGGGCGCGTTTCTCTCCTTGTGGTTTGACACACATGCTCGGCATCTCGACATGTCGGTTCTCGGCAGGCTTGCATGGCATGCTCGTTGCCGTGGAAGTTTCATGCTCCAATTTCTGCAACCTTGCCCGCATCTTTTTTCGGGTTCCAATCAGATTCGCCAAACGAGGCGATAAGCGTGCCTTCCAATGGCAGTGGAAGGATGGCGAGCGGTCCGTAGAAAGGCTAGGCCGCGAGTCGAGAAGAAAACCCGGTCGGACTTAGTGGTTCAAGACCTCCAGAGAGAAAAAGGACAAGCGTCGGTGGTGTCTCGTCCAGCAAGCCACGCGAAGAAAAAAAAAAAAAAAAAAAGGAAAAAAAAGGGCAACCTCCCACGAGAGCGGAAAATTCTCCGACAGCTTCATTGTGAGCGAGAGAGAGAGAGAGAGACTGACCGCAAGAAGCGAACGAGGCTCCCCGCTTGGTGGCGAGGATGGCGTGGGCGCCAACCCTTGACCCACGAAAATCTGCAAAAATCTGCAACCTCAAAAAAATAACAAAAAAATACAAAATCCACTTGCGTCTTTGCAAAGTCGACGCACCTCCAGCCATGATTTCCAATTTGGCCGTCGTGAGAGGCAAAGGCAGACAGGTCGACGGGCTGCAAATTTTTCGCTGTCGAGATTGACCGGCGACCGACGTGCCTGTCTCGCCGCACAATCGCAACTCAGAGAGAGCCCCGCTCGAGAGAGAGATCGACTGTGCAGTGCAGAGTGTCCCACCCAAAACGCCACTCTCTCGAAGAGCCATCGTTGTCTACATTTCGGAAACAGCCTCCTTTGAGAGCGATAGCGAAGCGAGCATCATGGGGTGACTTGGGATTGATTGATGGAGGGATAGGATCTCTCGCCTATGGCAAGGCCAAGCATTCCTAGCGCTCTCTTGGCAAGGGTCCTTTTCGCCAAGAGCAGGGCTAAGTATGGAGGAGAGAGAGAGAGACAAAAAAGGCTCGAGCCGAAATTGATTTTTCTTGTCGTTGGCTGTGGTCTCCAATTGTCTGTCGGTGGCCCCTGAGCTAGAAACTAAAAACTGCTTTGGGCTGCCTCCAATCCGCGTACGCCTTAGTGCTCTTCATCACCTTTGCATGCAGAGACGCAGGAAGCTGCTCGTCCTCGCTGCACATGCAACGACCTCTCGGAGTGCAAGACGCATTGTCGAGCAGCGAGAGTCGAAACTTCAAAACAACAAGAGGCCGGCCAAATATTCGAGAGAGAGAGAGAGAAAAAAAAAAAAAAAAGGGGGAACTGCTTCGTGCGGTGGAACGTCTTCGAGCCAGAACCAGAAAAATAGCGCGGTCTTTGCTGCCAGAGAAGGGTCGGTGCTGCATTCTTCTTCTACAGCCTGCCTGCCCCTCTCAACTCCGAGAGTCTCAGCTTGAATTTTTTCTGCTTGCCTTCTAGCGGCCGTGAATGCGTGTCGCGGACCGCAGCAAGAACAATGGTCGATCACTGCAGCTGACAGCACGCTACTGCCCTCTCCTGATTGGACGCCCCTGGCTCGTCGTCTGTCTGCACTGCTGCAGGCTGCTGCGAGAAGAGAGTCGGTCAGCATCCGGACGATAAACAGCCTGCATTCGCACAACGGATCAATCCGTCACAAGGTACAGTTTCGCAAGGCCGACCGCAAATGAAGTTCAAGGCACGGAGCTTGTCGGCATCTTCATTCCAGCCCCCCACTCTTGGCTTCTGTTCCCCTGGTCGCCCCAAACGGACATGGGCTTCTGAATTCTAGAGCGTCACACGGTGCTGTATCGGTCTAAGATGGGAAAAGGGCGAGCCTCGACGCCCGCCCTGGGCTCGCTTCGCATGGCAGTATTCCGTAGAGCGACTCTCGACGGGTGTCAATCTGAGACACAAGAAAAGAGGTGCGAGCGAGCGATTACTGTAAGGCCGAAAAGACGGACACGTTTGCACTGCGAGAAGAAAGTTTCGCTATCTTTTTGATCAGAGAGCAACAAAAATGACGCAGAAAACTTTTCCATTCTTCTGCGTCGGTTAGAGCAGATGTGACACCACGCGAGGGCAGAGATTTGGCCGAAACCGCCAAGGAAAGGCCCAAAAATGGTTGGACATGTGTGCTCACAAAAAAAAAAAAAAAAAAAAAAAAAAAAAGTATCGCTTTCTTTTTCTTTTTCCTGCATGAGACAGGCGCTGGACCCGTCTTTGGGCGCTCCACCATTTGTGGTTTCGAGTGTTGGTCTCTTTCCTCTTGCACGCTTTACCCGCTCTATTGAGCTGCTTGACCGGCCTTTAGCAGGTGTCAGGAGCGGCGAGACGACGACGACGACGACGACGAGCAGCAGCAGCAAACCTTGTTCGGCCGCACTTCACATGCCTGCAGATTGGCCAAGAGTCTTCGAGATATGGAGAAAGTGACGCCTTCCGTCGTTGGTCAGCCAGCTTGACTGTGTGCCCGGAAGCTGGCTGCCTTTTCGCCCATTTTTCGGTTGTGCCGACGATAGAAGCGGACCGCCCTTTGCCCTCATCCGTCCTTTTGGCTGCCGGGGCCCAATGTCCGTCCTCATGCACAAGGCCAAAATGATTCTGCATTAGGAGTGTGTGTGCGTGGTTGTGTGTTTTTTTTTTTTTTTTTTTTTTTTTTTTTTTTTTTTTTTTTGCTGCCGTTCCCTCCTCGCTGCTGCTTGAGCTTGATTGGCCGCTTGGTCCCCCTTTTCGCCCCCCTCCTCGCCGTTGGTGCTTGCAAGAGTATATAGTAGCGTGATCCTTCCTCGTCTTCAACATCTTCGGACCTTCCTTTCTTTCTTCACCTCCTTCACCTCCTCCCTTGCCGTCTTTCCGTCTTTTGTACGGAAAAAGAGATTAGGCACAAGCGCCGTCTCAGCTCTCCCTGCCCTCTCGAGCGTCGAAAGCAGATTCCTTTCCTCCCTCCTCCTTCTCCCATTTGGTCATTTCCTAGGATCGAGCAACCTTTTGTGTTTGCCTTGCTTCCTAAGCTTGAATCGAATTCGACTCTACACTCAAAAAGAGTCAGCTACAGGGTAAGTTTCGAATCGCATGCACCTCCGGTTGTAATGCGCTGCTTCTCTCCCCCCCCTCCCCCTTCGATGGCTGGGAAGCGGCTTCCGATCACACACCCTTTCTCTCGCACCGCAAAGCAGCAGGGCAAAGGGGAAAGCTTATCGCATCTTTCCGCCTTTGCCAAGCCCAAGCCAAGCCGACTTGTGAGAGCTTGCTCCCACGCGTTGCTGCAAAGGCTGTGGACGAGCAGATATGAAACTCGGCCTTCCCCTATTTGTGGCAATTGCCCACTTTGCAACCTTTCCCACCGCAAGCCAAAAGCAAGCCCATACAAGTACAGCTGGCTGACTCTCCCCCTCTCCTCCCACCCGTCTGCCTATAAATACTCGTTGCATCTCTTCCAGATTCAACAAGCTTCCTTAGCTCTCCTTTCCATCCCTTTCCCTTTCCCCCCCCCCTTCAATAATCGCCCATCATGTCGGACGTTGAGCCCCAGCAGGAAAAGAAGGTCACCAAGCACCGAGACATTGACGAGGAGCACGCCAACAGCGCCCCCAAGCATGCTCTCGTTGACATGAGCACCATCGAGCTCAAGGCCGAGGACCTCTACGACAAGGCCAAGGTCGACATCGAGGCCATCGAGCTCGAGGATGTCTGGACCCTCCTCCAGTGCAACGAAGGCGGTCTCACCGAGGAGGAGTGCACCCGTCGACGTGGCATCTTTGGTCCCAACAAGATCGAGACCGAGGAGCCCAACCCCATCCTCCAGTTCCTCTCCTTCATGTGGAACCCGCTCTCGTGGGTCATGGAGGGTGCCGCCATCGTCGCCATCGCTCTCTCCAACGGTGAGGGCAGGGCTCCCGACTGGCAAGACTTTGTTGGTATCGTCCTCCTGCTGCTTATCAACTCCACCATCGGTTTCATCGAGGAGCGCAACGCCGGTAACGCCGTCAAGGCGCTCATGGACTCGCTCGCCCCCAAGGCCCGCTGCAAGCGTGACGGCAAGTGGATCGAGATCGAGTCCTCCGACCTCGTCCCCGGTGATGTGATTGCCTTCAAGATCGGCGACATCGTTCCCGGTGACTGCCGTCTCTTCGACGCCATCAACGTTTCCTGCGACCAGGCCTCGCTCACCGGTGAATCGCTCCCCGTCAACAAGAAGCTCGGCGACCAGTGCTTCTCCGGTTCCATCTGCAAGCAGGGTGAGGCTGAGGGTGTCGTCATCTCGACCGGCCCCAACACCTTCTTTGGCCGTGCCGCTACCCTCATTGGCTCGGACGACGACACCACCGGTCACTTGCAGCAGGTACTTTCGCGCATCGGTCTCTTCTGCATGGTCACCATTGGTCTTTTCATCGTCCTCGAGATTCTCATCCTGTACGCTGGCTTCCGCTACCGCTACCGCCGTGGTATCGACAACATCTTGGTGCTCTTGATCGGTGGTATCCCCATCGCCATGCCCTGTGTCTTGTCCGTTACCCTCGCCGTCGGTGCCCAGCAGCTCGCCAAGCACAAGGCCATCGTCACCCGTATCACTGCCATCGAGGAGCTTGCTGGTGTCGACATCCTCTGCTCCGACAAGACCGGTACCCTCACGACCAACAAGCTCACCATCGACACGGAACTCGTCAAGCTCTACTCGGACTGGGCCAGCGTCGAGGACGTCATCCGCTTCGCCGCCTACGCCTCGCGAACTGAGAACCAGGACGCCATCGACGCCACCATCGTCGGCACCCTCAAGGACCCCGCCGAGGCCCGCAACGGAATCAAGCTGCTCGACTTCAAGCCCTTCAACCCCGTCGACAAGCGAACCGAGATTACATACCTCGAGGAGGCCACGGGCAAGATGAAGCGTGTCACCAAGGGTATGACTTCGATCATCATCGACCTCTGCAAGCGCAACAAGACCGAGGCTCAGGAGAACGCTCTCGAGGCCGATGTCGAGGAGTTTGCCAACCGTGGTCTGCGTGGTCTTGCTGTCGCCTTCGAGGAGGTCCCCTCTGGTGAGGTTGAGGCCGAGGGCAACGGCTTCGAGCTGCTTGGTCTGCTTGCCATCTTTGACCCTCCCCGCCACGACACCAAGGAGACGCTCGACAACGCCCAGGCTCTTGGTGTCCGCGTCAAGATGGTTACTGGGGACCAGCTCGCCATCGCCAAGGAGACCGGTCGTCGTCTTGGTCTCGGTGACCGCATGTTCAACTCCAAGGTTCTCGTTGACGGTGTCCTGCCCGCTGGTTCGCCTTACAAGTCGCTCGACGAGATGATTTTGGACGTCGATGGCTTCGCCGGTGTGTTCCCCGAGCACAAGTACGAGATTGTCAAGCGTCTCCAGGGTCTGGGCCACTTGACTGCCATGACTGGTGACGGTGCCAACGATGCTCCTGCGCTTGCCCGTGCCAACGTCGGTGTGGCCGTCGAGGGTGCTACCGACGCTGCCCGTGGTGCTGCCGACATTGTGCTTACCGAGCCCGGTCTGTCGACCATTGTCGAGGCTATCCGCCAGTCGCGTATCATTTTCGGTCGTATGAAGAACTACGCTGCCTACGCCGCTGCCATCACCATCCGTGTCGTTGTCGGTTTCGCTCTGCTGGCTTTCATCTGGAAGTCGGACTTCCCTCCGTTTATGGTTCTGATCATCGCCTTCCTCAACGACGGTTCCATCATGACGCTCTCGCTCGACACTGTCAAGCCCGCTCTGGAGCCCCAGCACTGGGACCTGACCGAGCTCTTCTTCTGCGGTTCGCTGTACGGTCTGTACCAGGTCGCTTCGACCTTGTCGCTGTTCGCCGTCATCTACAACACGACCTTCTTCGAGGACAAGTTCAACGTTACGCCTCTGCACGGCAACCCTAACGACCCTCGTCTGCACATGATCATGTACCTCCAGGTTGCCATTCTTGCGCAGGCGCTCATTTTCGTTACGCGTTCGCACGGCTTCTCGTGGATGGAGCGCCCCTCGTTTGCGCTCATGGGTGCCTTCTGCCTTGCGCAGCTCATCTCTTCGATCATCGCCGCCTACGGTGACTGGGGCTTCACCAACGTCCACTCGATCGAGGGCGGCTGGATCGGCATTGTGTGGGTGTGGAACATCATCTGGTACTTCCCCATGGACTTTGTCAAGTTCTTTGCCAAGTTTTTGCTGCGCAAGATCCGCTCGCAGAAGACGCCTGCTGCTGCTCACGAGAGCCTCAGCCGCACCACGTCGCGCGCCGAGAGCTTGTACTCGAACCGCACCACGTTCCTCAAGCGTGCCCAGCGCAAGGTCGGCTTTGGCGGCGAGAAGAAGGTGCACATGTCGAGCAACGAGCTGCAGCGCCTTGGAAGCATCCAGGCCCAGGAGGCCTCGCGTCGTCTTTCCAAGACCCAGTAGAAGGTGTGGCTGGGTTGGTGGCTCTTAGTATCTTTATAATTCCCCCTCTTATTTCCCTCTCGTCGCAAATGTCTTGTCTACGTGTTTAGAATGAATGTTTTGGTTGAGTATGCTCAGTGTGTCTGTGGGGTGTGATCGTTTGGGATGGATGGAGGCGAGTGAGGGGGGGGGGTTGGACGGTTGAGGAGGGTTTTGAGTCAGGTTTGAATGCGAGGTCTTTGTGGTGTCGACGTGGTCTCTTTCTGTCGAGGTGCTATAGTTTCGAATCATTCTTGAGAGAGCCATGGTACCCAGGAAGAGATTCGGCCAAGCAGAAGGCTTCACGACGAGACGGACAGGAGTTCGACCAAGCCTATCCGTCGCGCCCGACTGTGATCGAATCGCGAGACGGTCCCACGAGTCTTCATCTGGAGGCCTCGACTTGCAACTCAACTGAAAGGGACTTCGACGAGCCCAAAATGGATTCGGCGACTTTAGAGCTTGCAGTCAATGGTGTCGACGATGGTCAAAGACGCCGCATGTGCGATTCACACGCTGTTCGAATCATCTATGCCATCGGCGTCAATGCCATGAAAGGGGTGTGATGGCGCGGCGTGCAGCTGGAACTTATGCCGAGTGCGAAGAGCTCCTTGTCTCGCTGGCATCGGCGTCAGAGTGCACGCCAAGCATCGCAGCCGAGACCAACACTTTTTTTTTTTTTTTTTTTTTTTTTTTTTTTTTCCCCAAGCTGTCAACCACTGCCAGCGCCAAGTGAAATTTCTCAACAGCGCCTCAGCAAGCGTCCTCTCTCGGCGCTTCGATGCGTCTACCATGCCAGCACAGAGCATGAAATATTTCTAGAGCGGCTCCTGCAACTGACCCTCTCTGTCGTCATCGTTGCCAGCAGTGGGTGCATGCTGTGATACGCATCTGCAATGGATGCTTCGCAGGGTGGGTTGGAGGGTGTTGTGCAAGCCACCAACAGACAGGCCTTGGTGTAAAAGCGTGACAGTGTGGAGAGCGAGAGGGCGTGGTCGCCGAGCGCATGCCTGGGTTGCTTGCTCGCTTGAGACTTCTTCCCCTCATCCCCTGCTGGCGGCTCATAGCACAAACATCCTTGAATGCCTAGCGTTGACGACTCGGCAGCGTAGTTGCCTTCGGATGCGATATTGTCGATCCAGCGGGTCCTCTTGCTGCTTCAGACACGGCAAGGCGGCGCCGCTGCAGCCGACCCACAGATGTCGTGGTTGCCACGCATTTGGATGGACATGGCAGCGTCGAGGTGCGCCCCATGCACCTGGCCCGAACATCGACTGTGTATGGCCGCAGCAGACCGATGCTCGGTATCCAGGACCCCGGCGCTGGCGGTTGTCGGTCACACAGCTGCGAGAGCGCGGCAAGAGGCCGGGTGAGCACACGCCACACAGGACCGTCATGTTGCCTATGTGAGACACCGGGGCGATCGTTGATCGTCTTTGCAGCACGCTGAAGAGCGGGATGTAAAAGTGGTCCCCGCTCAGTGCTGGAAGCCTTATATGCGACCAAGAAGCTTGTGGACATCCTTTCGTTGTGGTCCTCTTCAACCTCCTTCTTGTACCACCTCGACGGAACAGGAGATCGTCCACGCTCACCGTCTCTACACTTACACCTCCAAGCCCAGCAATGAAGGTGGCAACGACGCTCGCTGCCATCGTGGGCGCGCTGGCTGTGCTGGCGCCGCTCTCTGCCGCATCCGCACCCGCAGTCGAAGGTGACAGCGTCGCGGCCGTCTACGACGATGTCGACTTGGAACCTCGCGGCACCTCTACGTGCGGGGCTGGCAGCCGCAAACACCACCACAAGAAGGGCAAGAAGAATCGCAAAGCCACGCAGATCTCTGCGCAGGTCAACGCGTTCCCTGCCTCGGCCACCAACAAGAAGCACAAGCAAAAGCACAAGACGAGTTCGGCGCGGCCCAGCCGCTACTACACCAGCACGACCAAGAAGGCTGCTGCCGGCACGAGCACCAAAGCCGCAGCAAGCACGCCGTCGTCATCCGGAAACACGCTGTCGACGTTTGCACAGACGATGCTGAGCATGCACAATGCGGATCGCGCCAAGCACTCGGCGGCGGCGCTCACGTGGTCGACTACGCTCGCGTCCGCAGCCGCCTCGTGGGCCGCAGGCTGCAAGTGGCAGCACACGCCCAACAACCCGTACGGCCAGAACATCGCCGCAGGCACCGCGAGCAGCTTTGGCGCAAAGGACTCGTGCACGCTCTGGTACAACGAGGTCAGTCTGTATGATTTTGCCAAGGCGCAGTACAGCGACGCCACGGGACATTTCACGCAGATGGTGTGGAAGGGGAGCAAGAGGTTGGGGTGTGCGATTCAGGAGTGTACAGCGAGTGAGATGGGGTTGGGGACCCAGGGCAAGGCGCAGTATGTCGTGTGTAACTATGATCCGCCGGGGAACGTTATTGGGGAGTTTGGGGATAATGTGCTCGCCAATTGAAGCGTGGTGACAGAGCAAGGGCTCGGGGGTTTGCTGATGCTGGCATTGGCACGCATCGCTGGTCGAGAGCGGATCAGATCATCGTGGAAGCCGTGCAATCGCTGGTCGGTACGGCGTTTGGAAGAAAGGAAGCATTGTCTGCTGTACATTAGCTTCGTTTGGGGAACCAAAACCTTTTCTTCTACAACTCGCTGCGTCTGATGGCACATCTTGCAGCGCCTTTTCTCCAGCCACTCAACAAAGGGCAGACGCTTGCCGTGGGAGCGGTGAGGCTAACGCTCAACAACTGTGCGCTAGTGTCCCGCGCTTGTTGTTCAAAGGGGACTGCTGAGCACGGTATCGTTCATGTGCGGAGTGGCACACCCGCAGCTGACACGGTCCCCTTGTGGTACATGTGCATGTACGAGGTCGATCGCAGTCGAGTGGCGTTACTCTCGAACCTGTTCGCTTGGCATGGCAACGCACGCTTTGGGCGTCCCAATTGTCTTTGAGTTTCTTGGAAGAGGTGACACGCATTGAGTTTGTTCTTCAAGAGGGTCAGGATCAGGTGATACCACTTCTGATTCGCGAGGGTTTATAAAGTGCGACCTCAAGGTGGAACTGGAGGACCGGTCCCACATTCACATCGACTGAACCCACATCTGGTCCCGCCCTGCCGCTACAGTATCGGTTCCCGACCGGCTATCACGCATTGCTCGCCGACACGTTCCAACCGACGAAAGGAGTTTTGTGCCAGGTCGATGTACAACGATTGAATCGAGCTGCTCAAGGGACCACATCACTTGGCAGGCTGCTTCAACTTGCTCACCCATTTACAACCCACCTCAGAACAGCACCGGATATCACGCGCTAAGAGGCCCATCCCATTCCACTGGAGCAAACACAAATTTAAGCAGGAAAAAGGAGGCCGAGCGAGATCAGACCTCTCTTTTGGCCCCCGCCGCCGACTCCGCTAGACCGCGGCAACGAGCTCGCTTAGAAGAGGCAGGGCGAGGACGGCCGAAGAGATGGAGAGGATTCATGCTGTTCCACCCTATCCTTCCGTTGGAAGCACATCGCTTCGTCGCACTGTACCACCACCACATCTGCCCATGCTGCACTTGCAACCTGGAGCGCATCAGCAGCAGCAGCAGCAGCAGCAGCAGCAGCAGTCGCAAACCCACGCAGGGGCAGTGTCGCAACAGACCTTGTCAACCTCGAAATCGCACGAGCAACCACATAAAACACTGCGACGACAGGGCCGTTCGCTCTCCTCCAGCCTCCGCCGACTCTACCTGCATATCACATCAAAGACGCCAGCATTGCCGTGTCCCACAACCGACTCACTCGGCAGCAGCAAGTACTCTTCCCGATCCCTTTCGTCCAAGAGCGGATTCTCGACGCCGTCGACATCGTCGCAACTCTCGCTGCCCTGGTCTCCGACGCTTTCGCAAAAAGGATCGATCGCATCGTCGAGCTCTTCGCTCACTTTCCCACTTCACCCAGAGTTTGAGCTCGAGCTGGATATCGCACTCGAGATGGCGCCGCACCAACTCGGCTCCGCCTGGAGCCACGACTCGTACAACGCGATGCAGTACTTGCGTGCACGCACCGCTTACCCGCCGACGATGACCGAGACGACGTTCGACTACCACGCACAAGGCGACGGCAAGTCGAGTGGGGTTGATAGATGGCAGGCGGCGCTGGAGATTGGGTGTGGACCGGGACAGATGTCGGTGCACATGGCCACTCGATTCGCCAGAGTGTACGGGCAGGATCCGTCGCCGAACATGCTCAAGCTGGCGAATACGGTGAAGCACATGTCGGCCGACGAGCTGGCCAAAGTGCACCTGCCTCCCGTGCAGGATCCGACGCGCATCGAGTATCTGCAAGCTCAAGGCGAGGCCCCCGTGCTACCCCGCGGCGAAAAAGTGGACCTGATCATGATGGCGTCGTGCATCCACTGGATGGACTGGTCGACGCCGCAAGCCGCGCGCTCCAACTGGACCACCTGGGCGTCGCTGCTCAAACCAGGCGGCAGCTTGATCGTCATGGGCACCCGCCCCGCCATCGGCCCGTATTTGGGCGAGAAAGGTGACCGGCTGCGACCTCTGCGAGATTGGCTGCTCGACTTCCCGCTCAACCACCCCGAGATCGACCGCTACTACGGCACCTCCAGCTTCATCCAAGAGCTGCGCACTGGCGGGCTGTACCGCAAGCTGCCCATGCCGTGGGACCACAGTGCTGAGCTAGAGGCGCTGTGGGACCGCGAGTCGTACTGCTGGATCCCCATCGACGACTGCACGGTGCTCGGCGAGCGCGCGACCAACGCCGAGCTCTGCAAGGTCGACGATCCCGAACGGTTTGCAGAACAAATCGAGAATCTGCCAAGCTGGATTCGGGACAGCGTGAGGCGTGCTGCACAGTGCGACAACTCGGGTGGAGATTTGGTGGTGTCGATGGCTACGCCGAGGAAGATGGCGGACTGGGTAAGGTCGACCTCGGGTTACTTGAAGTTTTTGCAGGATCATCCGGAACAGCGCACGCTCAGTCTGCAGGATGCGGATTTCGCAGCGGTGGAGCTGAAGAAGGTGTGCGAGCAGATTGGGATCGACTTTGACGCCGAGATCGAGTGTCATCATTCGGGTGGGGTGCTGTGCATTCGGCGGACGGAGGAGGTGTGTTAGATGGTGGTGTGTGGGTTGGGGGGGGTTCGGTCTCTTTAGTCTTGTTTCTTTAGCTTGCATTCGCACGTTCCTTCTTCTCTTTCTCAGCATTGCATCTATTCATTCTAATCGCATTCGCTTGAAGCATCAGTGGCAGCGGGGTGTGCTGAGGGACGATGATGATGGCTAGAGATGTGTGCTCCGTTCAAGGCGCGTTCTGTCGAAGCGCTACTCAGCGCGACCCTTTCTCGCCAGATATATATATATATATATATATATATATTTTTTTTTTTTTTTTTTTTTTTTTTGACAAGGTTTTGCATTTTTAGAGCTTCGTCGAGGCCAACTGCATCCACGAGCATCTCGCAGCCATCCATCTTCGCTTCTTGACTCCAGACGACATCGAGCCACGGCTGGCGAGACGTAACAGCACCATATCGCTAGTCAGGGGAGCCAAAGACGACCGCGAAATCGACTGCGCGAACCTCTTCTCTCGCCAAGCTTCACCGACCATCAGCTCATCCATCACAGCGGCACTAGCGGGCGCTAGTCGGTCAGTGACGCTAGAACCAACAGCACACACGATGCATCTCCAGCCCAGCTCAGCCTCGACGACAGATTGAAACGGTCCGTCACCTACTCCAGCGCCCACGCGCCAGAGCTTGCGCCAAAACAGTGCCGTCTGCCACGCTATCTGCATCCCACCACCAGCGAGCAATGCAGTCGACGCTGCTACCCGTAGGAGCAGTCTGCGAAGTCGTCGATAGCAAAACAGGCAACACATACCCCGCTACGATCGTCTCGCGCAGATGGGGCAGCTCCTCCAACCCTCCATCCGCAGGTGCCGATACCGACAGCGTGCAGTACTACGTTCATCGTCACGACCAGGACAAACGCATGGACGGCTGGGTGGACGGTTCCTCGATCCGACCCGCTTCTGCGCTCTCGAGCATGGATGCGAAACTCGACGCTACTCTGCACCATGCTTCGACGCCGGTCAAAGGCGCCAATGGATTGAATTCAGCCTCGCATCCAACCCCGCATTCCAGCGAAAAAGGCAAGAGGAAAGCAGAGCATGACCTCGCCCACGAAGGCAGCGACGGCAGCCGCACGCCCTCTGCCAGCCGACAACCATCTCCAGCGCTTTTCGACCGTAGCGCCAATCATCGCGCGAGGCAAAAGACAAACGCATCCTCGTCGGCTTCCGACACGCCCGCCCTGCGCAACATCAATCGTGTCCTATACGGCAACTACGACATCAAGACGTGGTACCATAGTCCGTATCCTCTTGATCATGACGATGCTGACGGGGCAGAGGGCGCCGCGGCGGGCCACGCGGGGTCTGCTCATGCGGGTGCGGGGGTGGGGAGCAGCAAGCGCACCCAGTCTCCCGCGGCGTCTGCGGCGTCAAAACGCGTAGCTCGGAGGGAGAACACCAGCAGCCTCGGCGGGGCTCTGTCCACCTCAGCACGCGATGCGCCCGCCATCAAGTCGCTCGCAGCAACGACGTCCGTTCACACAACCGACTCCACCTCGCCATCAGGACGCCACTCTCCCGCCTCCTCCTCCACCGTCAGAAAGAAGGACACCCTCACCCCAACCAAACAACTCTGGATCTGCGACGGCTGCTTCAAATACATGAAGACCTACAACGGCTTCGCAGCCCACCGCAAGTTGTGCCGCAACACCCACCCGCCCGGTCGCAAAGTCTACCAGCGCGGCGCGCACATCATATGGCAAGTCGACGGCGCCACCCAAAAACTCTACGCGCAAAACCTCTCGCTCTTCGGCAAGCTCTTCATCGACCACAAGACGGTCTACTTTGACGTCGAGCCGTTCGTGTTTTACGTGCTCACCGACGCGGCTACTGCGTCGTTCGACCACCCGCTCGGGTTTTTTTCAAAGGAAAAGGTGTCGTATGATGATTACAATCTGGCGTGCATTGTGACGTTCCCGCCGTTTCAGCGGAAGAGCTTTGGGACGCTGATGATCGAGTTTTCGTATTATTTGTCGGCGCGGGAGGGGATGTTGGGGACTCCGGAGCGACCGTTGTCGGATCTGGGGTTGAAGGGGTATTTGTCGTTCTGGACGGCGGTGCTGTTGAGGGCGTTGGTGGGGTGCTTTGACGGGCCGTTGCAGCTCGCGGGCAGCAGTAGCGCGATGAGGCAGCGGAGGCCTTCCGTGGCGGGTGGCGAACTTGGCGATGTAGGAGCGCGGGATGCCAAGGCAAAGCCGGAAGAGGCGCTGCGCAAGTGGCACGTCCTCGCGCAACGGTGCAGGCTGCTCGGTGTACCGCTCGAGTCGATCGCGCACCAGGCTGGATTCGCGGAGCTGCAGCAGCTCGCTGCTGAAGCGGATGCTTCTGACGCCCTTACCCCAAGGACGGGGGCTAGCGTAAGCGGTGGATCGAGCTCGCACAAGCGCAAGCTGCGGCTCAAGGGGTGGGCGGGCAGCGTACCCACTCGACGTCCACCGCCTCCACATACTCAGCGCGACAGCACCGTCACTGCCGCATCACCGGCCACAGACAACGACAGTGCAGCAGCAAGGCGCTCAACCAGAGTCGCAGCCAACGGCTCGCATGTCGATGAATCTGCGGCCGTACATCCAGCGCTCGACATCGCCACCCTCGACCAAGCCTGCACGATGGCAGTGACAGTAGAAGCCCTGTCGCGAGTCACGCATCTGCGCCCGGACGACATTGTGCTCGCACTCACCGAGGCTGGCCTTGTCGATGCTGCGTCGACGCCGTTTTTGCCCACCACGGACGAGGCTGTGCTGCTAAACGGTGCGGATGGAGCGGAAAAGGAGGTGGTGGGAGGGGGAGGGAAGCAGCTTAACGGGCGGTCGAGCGGCGGTGGCGCTGGTGGACTGGCGCTGGTGCTTACGCGCGATGCGGTGCGCGAGGCGATCCGGAGGTTTGGTGTGCGCCCTGCGGTGTTGGACGAGTCGTATGCGCTCGTCTGACGTCGCTCAAGTTGCACACACGAAATGTCATGGCGTGAAACAGCACCTTTGTGATGCCATGATCTCTTTGCATTCGTGATCGTTGAGAGCGTCTACTTGTTGGCGGCACCACGTCGCTCGAGACGCGCCAGGCTCTCGGCAGCCTTGACCTTGGCGACGCCGAACGTAGGCCCGCCGAGCTTGTCTGCCAGAGCGTAGGCCCTTTGGAAGTACACTCGGGCTTGGCACTTGTCCCCCGCCATCTGCACACAAACAAGAAGAGAACAGTTGTCAGCGTGCAAGCTTCTCATCTTGCTCAAATTCCAGCGTAACACTTACGTCGTTCAACACGCCCAGATTGTACAGCAGGGTGAGCTTGACGCCGAGACACTCGGTGCGCACCTCTTGCGTGCGCTCGTCGCTTGACTGCACCACCTCTGCCGTTGTCGCTGCTTCAAACCCGGCCAGCTGCACGGTTTTGTCCGTGATCTCGAGCCCTTTGGTCGCCCAACGTGTGGCGTCTTTGATGTTGCTACGCGAGAGAAGTTGGGAGAGGTTGTTCATGACGAGGCCGGCTTTGCAGCGCTCGCTGGCGGTGGGGGAGGCGGTGGGGGAGGGCGGGAGAAGGATGGATAGGGTTTGCAGGTACAGCGGCACGGCATATTTGGGCAGGTTTTTGGCGGCGTAGAATGTGCCGAGGGATTCGATCGAGGCGAGCAGGTCGAGTTTGGTCACCCATGCGGGCAGGTCGAGGTCGGCGAGGCTGATCGAGCTGGGTGGGGTGACTGTGGTGAGCGTTTGTGCCGCGGGCTTTGGTTCGGAGGGTGAGGAGGGTGCAGCAGCAGCAGAGAGGGCAGACGCATGCACCTCAGCAGGCAGAACAAGCCTGAAAAGCTCCTCGACGCTCCACACCAACCAGCGCTCTGCTGGGTCCTGCGAGTTCGCCGTGCCCGTCAAGCTGAACTTGAACTTCTTCTCGCCATCACCGTCCTGCAGCTCGCCGAGGTTGGCCAGCTTGGCCTTTTCCAACAGCGCGATGCGCACCTCGGGAAGCTGACCCAGCTGACCCAGCTTCTGCGCGATTTGCACCGCGCGCATCCTATCTCTATCCGTGCGCTTACACTCGCCCTCCTCGTCGCCCACGTTTGCATACTTGCCACGCTGCATCACCTCGTCCCATACATCCTCGAGCACCGCATAGCTCTCGTCCACCCTCCCTTCGCCTTCGAGCAGCGCAGCCAGCGCAATTGCAATACCGGAAATCTTGAGCATCGCCTCTCCACTCTCACCCCGCGGTGCACCTTTCGGCGTGGGCGTCGGCTCGTTCAGCTCCGCCTTGATCCCACGCGCCGTAGCGAGCGCCTTGCGGAAGTACGACTCGGAACGGCGCGCGTCGCCGCGGTTGCGCGCTTTCAGGGCCGCACGCAGGTCGTCCCGGATCGACACGGGCCAGGCGGAGAACGAGGTGTAGTACTCGTACAGCCCGTAGCCGGTGACGGCGACTGCGAGGGCTATGAGCGAGGTGAAGAGTGTGCCGACTCGGACGGCAGCAGGGCCGGAGACGGAGGGGCGTGGGCGGAAGCCGGGGGTTTCGACGTTGCCGAGGCTGGTGTTGGAGGAGGTTGGTTTGGGTGGGGAGGCGTTGAGGGAGGGGCGAGATGAAGAGAAGTTGCGGGTGAGGGCGGTGGGCAGCCGGGGTGCGGGGAGAGGCTGTCGTTGGGGCAGCAGGGTCGATCGAGCGATGGTGCGGCTTGCCGCTGTGGCTGTTCTGAGTGAGGCCATTGTTGGCGTGTTGCAGAGCTTGCTGTTGTGGTGGCGAGAAGGGAAGGAGAAGCAGAGTGAAGTGAGGAGAAGCGCTTCTTCTTGATTTCTCCACTTTCCCTTTGCAAAATCGTCCGATTTTCGAGCACCAAATCGCCGATCTGAAGGCAATTCGGACATGTCCGAAGAAAGCCTGTCAAACAGCGAAAAAAGAGCTTCACATCGGAAAAAGTCGAGTAATTTGTAACTACCACACCAGCTGATACAATGCCTCTGTATCAGCCATTTTTGATACAGCACTGATACAGCCCTTGTATGTGAGTTGTGCATTGGTTTTGATACAGCAGCAAGCATGTGTATTAGTGGTGTATTGGTCTGGGCTGATACAGAATGTGTGTACTAGCTGCTGTATCAGTTTTGATACAGCCAGACCAAAAAATGCTGGAAAATGTTAGACCTACCTTTCCGTATGGTAAATTTATTCAATTTCCATATTTGTAGGGTACTTAGTCAGTCAGTCCCTAGACTCTGAAAAAAATACGCGTGGTGGCGCAGTGGAAAAAATGTGAAATTCGGAAAAGTGTTAGAGCGAGACAAGAGGTGGACATTCAAACCCTGAATAGGGAGCTTTCCTTTTTGCTTTTTTTTGGCCAAATGTTAAATTAAGCATGTGCATAATTTGCGCAGAAGGTCTCTGTGAGGACAATGTTAGCCAGTAACGTAGTTCATGTAGATGTGGAAATCATGTTGATGTGGAAAATTTGGCCTTGGGTGGTGGTCCAAAATTTCAAAATTTCAAGGCAGCAGATCCAGTATCAATTTTAGTACCAGGCAAGGCCATTTTGAGGCCAAAAATCAAGGC
>JALCCG010000188.1:0-41897 GCA_023212695.1 Sporisorium sorghi | reverse complement strand
AAAAAAAAAAAAAAAAAAAAAAAAAAAAAAAAAAAAAAAAAAAAAAAAAAAAAAAAAAAAAAAAAAAAAAAGAGAAAAGAGATTTGTTTTCATTGCTTGTGCATCGCTCTCGGACGATGCTGAATGAAGTCGACCATGGCTGTGCCATGTCCCGTCCAACATCTGCTCAGGGCCGCTCTTCACTAGAGCACATCGTGCTGCGACTCGTGCTGGTGCGGAGAGATGCCCGACTTGACCGAGCTGGATCCCGTCTCAGGCTTCAGGAACGAGGGCAGCATGAACACCGATGCGGTCGAACAAGCAAACCTCGCTGCATCACACAGATCTATGCCGTATGACAGCCACAAAAGAGACCGGAATCGGAGACAGAAAAAGAAGGGAAAAAAGCAAGCCTGTGCCCTGCCAGCAGCCACACTTGTTCCAGACTTGGATGCCAGCTGATCATCCCCCCAGCTTACGCAAAAAGCGAACGTCGAAGCAGGCACCAACTGCAAACAAATCAGCCAATCGATTCCATGCTGCAGAAGCAACAGCACCACGGCAGCGGAGAGACACGCGCGCGCGCATGCACGGGTAGCTCGACGCAGACACGGGACGTTCGATCAGAAAAGTCTGGACTTGGTGTTGATCATTTGCAGCTCATGCTTGGCATCTTCCCCACGATTGGTTGTCACAAAGTGGGCTTGACCCGAGACGTTGAATAAAGTTGGGAGCCATCACTCTCGACTCGTCGCCAGCCGTCGTTCCTCTTTTCACAGTGGCTCTGATAGCATGGTCGGGCGAATAGTGGTGAGAGATTCACGAGCAAGACAGCGGATACGACACTGCGGTACAAGACCACCCGTCCAGACCCAGCAGTCGAAGTGGCACCTGATGGACATCACATCGATAAAAGACATTCTCTCCTTATTTCCTGTTCGTCGCTCCGAGGAAGGTCAGGGCTCGAACCGGCTCCACAATCACGGATGTTGGTTCAGACCTCTCGCATGAGACGGGGAAGGCTAATTAGCAAGTCTGAAAACGATGCGATACGATTTGGGTACATCGCCTCCGCGGCTATGCTTCCTTCGATCTCGGATCCGGGACTCGACCGACCAGGGAAAAGAAAAAGAAAAAAAAAAAAAAAAAAAAAAAAAAAGAAGTAGCGCAAGCGGGGATGCGCAGCTGTTGTGCATCCATCGCAACGGGTGTGACAGTCCGAGAATCGATGCGATGCTCATGCAGTAGCACCGCTACGTCAGACCCGAGCGCATTTGTCCGCGTGGGCGGGTTCGCTTAAACCTTCGAACGATTCACGCTAAAAAAATCGCTTCCTTCTGCTGTCGAAAGCGGTTGCAACCCTTCGAAAAAGCCTTCGAATCTTTTACCGTCGGAAGAGGAGAGGATCGAGTTTGTCATGCATCTTGACTGCAAAGAGGCCTGACACATCTGCTGCATGCTGGATCGATCGCTTATACAGTAGAGCAAAGTCTCTTCGCGAACGCCCTGCTGTCGATCTGTGGCCCGTTTTCGGCTTCGAACGTTCTGCGCTGGCATCGTCCAAATTGGCTTCGATTTCCGCCTTTGGTGTCAAAGATGTTCTTCCGCGGGGTCGGCTCTGAACCTTAGTTGATCCCGTCTCGGCAGTCCACGACCACGGGGATGGCGGGCTTGCTTTCCAAAGTCCACGTCTTGGGAGCGGTCAACCTATCGCTTGCCAAGGTACCGTTTGTGAGTCGTACTGCAGGTACAGAGTCCGTGCTCTTCATTGTTGCGCGGCAACAGCGGAACAAACGCCGTTCTTCGCGGTTTCCCCCTCGGCAAGAACAGAGGGAAGGTTGAGCGCTGACAACCGAGCCGAGCCGGGACAAGAAGGAGCTTTCGCCGAGATCGAGAGTCATCGCGCGGACCGTCGAGGGCTGGTGTTTGCAAAAGGCTGACGATGGAGCTAGCTAGCATCGAGCATGACCAATAGATGTGAATCAGAGTGAATTCTCGAAGCGTCGGATCTCGTTTGCCGTTGGGCTCGCGCGTTTCATGCCGATGGACGGCTCCCTGTTGCGAGTGATTGAGCGGCTGAACACCTCCTCTCCTCTCTCAGCACAAAGGCAAGCCTTGTTCGACTACTGTGGGCGGTTGTCCTGAAGTTTCCCTGTCGACGTCTTCGCTCGTGTTGGTGTGACACCGTATCACACAAGTAGTTAGCCTTGCTGTGCATTTTTGCAGGTCAGACGCGCGGCATGCTTGGCAACAGCGAAAGTGTATTATCTCAAAGTTCTTCTACATCTGCAGTCAACCAGCTGCAATGCCATACATACCTTCGACCATCTGAAGTGAAACGAGCAAGCCTGTTTGACCTCCAAAAGAAAGAAAGAAAAAAAAAAAAAAAAAAAAAAAAAATTCACAAAAAAAACAAAAAAAAACGCTAAACAGGGCTCGTGTCTCAAAAAGAATGAAGGCTCGCCAAGACCGACGCAACGGAACCCGAGATCCGGTGAAAAGCACCAATCCATTTCCAATTTGAAGCGCCGATACCCTTGCGTAGATGCTCCGACCATCCAGGCATTAGCCTTGCCTTGCCGTACAGTAATTTATGCTCATCTGCCTAACAAGCCCAGACAAGACAGGATGGGAGTCCGAATGGTTGAACCTTGTCGCGCGACCCGTGGCTGGCTGGCTGTATAGCTGGCTGGCCGACGTGTAGCTGCGCTAGCCCCGATGCTTCCATCGTCGTGAATTCCGCGGAGGCTGGTTGGGCCCTTGCGGAGCGTGCCTGGGCGTCGTCGCATGAACCATTGTGCCTGTTTGTCTCTTATCGCTCACGTCCACATGTGGTTCTCTCGTTACTTTCCGACGCTGACGCTGCCGCTGCCTGTGGTGACAAGTTGAGCCGCGCTTACAGCCTATTGTCGCCCTTCCCTGCCTCCATGCGGTTCCATGCTTTCGGGACGATTCCACGCATTCGAACCTCTACGCTGCTCATGTGTGGTAGGCGAGGTTCTAGCATCTGCCCCACTGTTCCAACTGTCAAGGAATTGTCAGTCAAGAGCAAGATGTCGTTTCCCCGCCACAGAGTCTAACCTCTTGCCCACAATGTCTTGCAGTCTAGACATCGGCAATGAAAAGGTCTCAAAGCCCAGGGATAAAGTTGACCGAGCGGATACTCGGAACCGTGACGAAGCAGAGTAAAGAGACAATGAATTGAGCTTCTGGAAGACTCGCCCTGAAATCTAGCGTCGAGGGAAGCCCCTCGCTTAGCTGTCTAGAAGCCTCCCCTCCTCCTATCGAAAACAAATCCAATCTCCGCCAGGCACCAACTCCGCTCGTAGCTCGTGACATGGGCGGCTCAACCGAGCATAGGGACAAGCAAGGAGGGTGACGCCTTTTTCTTTGTTCATAGATGAGTCCTCTTTCCGTCTCGAGGGTGTAATGGGCAAACAGAAAGTCTCCTCCTCCTCACTCTGACTCGACTGGGTTCCGTTCCGTTGGAGGACATGAGCATTGAAAGAACGGCTTTTTTCGATTTTTCGATCCGGTGCCTGAAAATTTGATGCGCTGTTTTGTTTTATTTTTATTATTTTTTTTTTCGGGGGTTTTTTTCTTCTTCTTTTTTTTTTTTTTTTTTTTTTCATTTCTCTTTTATTTATTTCCTTTTTTTTCCGGCACGCTGACTTTTGCACATTTCGACCAAGCCGTTCACGCATGCGAGGCTGCAGGCGAAAGTTGTTTGTAAGTCTGCGACCCGCCCACGCTGATGGGATGGCATGAATTCCACCGGCTTTGCTCTCCATCGCATCCTCCGCGGGAATCCGGTGTTTGCAGCTTAAGCTCCAGTGTGATCGCCAACAGAGTTGGACTTCGTCGAAAGCGGGCAGGCTTTTTGACTTCATGATCACAAGTCTGAAAAGGCAGTCAGCCAGCCGAGGGAGCGAATGAGTAAGCGTTCTTGGCGACCGCGGCGATAGGCGCATGTGGCGGCGTCTCGAACACGTATCGATCGAGAAAGGTGTCCATGTCGCGTGATGCAGTCCCAATGGGCCCAAACAGGCACAAGGCCAGCCACAGCCCCGCCGTTCGCCGCATCGAATCGTCCGCGGCTATGTATATGGAGCAACACGATCGGAGTACTGTAGAAGCTTCGAGGGAAAAAAAATGATGCAGAACCAAGAAATGTCGCACGGCGAACAGGCCGCAGAGGACAGCACATCACGCCTCTTTGCCTTTTTTTCCAGTAATTTCAAATTCAGTGGATGTGACGAGCTTGCGCAACTCCTTTCACTGCCAGTTGCACGTCAAATTCGTATGGTAGAAAGGGAAGCGGAGAGGCAAACACCTTGCAGCAGGCATTTGGTTCCAGCTCGACGCCAAGCTCATCGTCAGCAGCAGCGTCTCGGTCAAACTGAGACGAATTTTTCCTCTGCGGCCAGCAAGCGTTGCCGGAGTCCGGGCGCGTCGCACAAGAAACAAGTCGAGCTACATGACGCTTTCGGTTGTCGTTGTCGAGTTCGCGTTTAGAAGCAGCTCGCTACGCAAGCCTCCCTCGCTTGTCCGATGGCGAGCTACAGACATGCTGCATGCTGTCACAAAACTAATTTCTTGTGGCGTCGACTCGCCAAGAAGAGGACCTTGCATCGAGCCTCGCTTCCCGCCCCTGCTTCCCGTCTGCGTGATTCGATGAGGTCAACCAAGT
This sequence comes from Sporisorium sorghi, assembly GCA_023212695.1. Classification (NCBI taxonomy): domain Eukaryota; kingdom Fungi; phylum Basidiomycota; class Ustilaginomycetes; order Ustilaginales; family Ustilaginaceae; genus Sporisorium; species Sporisorium sorghi. The sequence goes on along the minus strand of JALCCG010000188.1, from coordinate 37,228 downwards.
TAGAACCGGAGTCAAACGGCGGTCGAAGGGGGAGCCACATGCCTGACGTGACGATCGTTCGTCCGCTCTTCCCGAATCGAGTCCATCCTCGCCTTCATTGCAAGTCGAGTTCAGAAGAGATCGCCGATTCAATCTAGATCGTTAAGGCTAGCTTCCCGATGTTGCGCGTTGTTATGATAATGATAAGCCATAAAACTAACATTGCTCGACAATCACGTGACCTTGAACTTCTGGACTCGAAGGCCCTGAAAAGTGATTTTTTTTTTTTTTTTTTTTTTTTTTTTTTTTTTTTTTTTTTCGTTTCTTCTTCCTTTCGCCAACCAAAATTTTGGGCTTCGCTGCTTCGTGCTCCACATTACCTCTCTTCCTACACCCATCGAGCCACCATCATCACCTCGACTTGGCTTGCACGGCGACTATCGACGAATCACGGCTACACCCATCGAACACTTTTTTTTCCAGGCCGAACACTTCCGAAAATGGCCTCCGTCTTCCAACAGGCTTCCAAAGCCGCCAAGGGCAAGCGCAAAGCCGATGCGCAGGATGAGGCGGGCGTTGCTGCTCCCATTCGCAGGAACAAGCAGAGGGTGCTCATGCTCCCCTCTCGCGGCGTCACATCACGCATGCGCCACCTGATCAACGACCTGGAATCGCTCATGCCGCACGCCAAAAAGGACTCGAAGCTCGACTCGAAATCGCAACTGCATCTGCTCAACGAGCTGGCCGAGCTCAACAACTGCAACAACGCGCTCTACTTTGAAGCACGCAAGCGCGAGGATCTGTACATGTGGGCATCCAAAACGCCCAACGGGCCGTCGGCCAAGTTCCAGGTGCAGAATATCCACACCATGGACGAGCTCAAGATGACGGGCAACTGCCTCAAGGGCTCGCGGCCCATCCTGAGCTTCGACAAGGAGTTTGACGAGAAGCCGCACTGGACGCTGGTCAAGGAGATGTTCACCCAGATGTTCGGCGTGCCCAAGGGAGCGCGCCGATCCAAACCGTTTGTGGATCACGTCATCTCGTTTTCGATTGTCGACAACAAGGTGTGGTTCCGCAACTACCAGATCGTCGAGTCCGACCCGGGAGCAACTGCCTTGGCGAAGGTGGACGAGACGCAGGAGGGGGGCAAGAAGAAGGCCAGCGGCGACAAGGATGCAGCAAGACAGCCCAAGCTGGTCGAGATCGGACCCCGCATGGTTCTGTCGCCGATTCGCATCTTTGAAGGAAGCTTTGGAGGCGCGACCGTGTTCGAAAACCCCGAGTACATTTCGCCCAATGCGATCCGACACATGGTGCGCAAGCAGAAGGGCAACAAGTACGCCGACCGCGTCAACCAGCAAGAGACGTTGCGAACCAAGAAGGACCGTCTCAAGCCGCAAGAGGACGCTCTCAGCCGCAACAAGGTGTTTGCCTGAGCCAGTCGTTGCTCTTGCGAACATGCTCGTGTGAGATCGACTTTCGCATACGCCGACTCGTCGAACTCGATCAAGAGCTGTCTGCGCACCTTTCTCTGTCTTTCTTTGGCATCTTGTACCAGTACCAGCCCCTTCATGTTACTCTTTCTTTTCGCATTTCAGTATTACATCTATCAGCATCTTCAATCGCTCACCCCGCCGCTATTCAGTCTGATTTTGAGATTGTACCATCTCTGCTGGAGTGGGTGCATTCAAGCTCCATGTAGAAAGTGAGAGAGGCTCGAAGTGGCCGTGAGCACGCGTGAGGCAAAAAAGCGAAAATTTGGGTTGACACGCGCAAGCAGCGAACGGACCGTTTGGAAGAAGAAAAAGAGTCCAACACGCAGCTCGCAAGTGCAGTGCGCAGATCATACGAGAAAGAACAAACAAAAGCTTCTTCGCGTCTCGCCGTTGCTTGCTCTCTCTCCTGACACCATCCGCGCACTTTCAAACAGCAGCCACAATGTCTTCCACTATCTACCAGGCGACGTGCTCGGCGCCCGTCAACATCGCCGTCATCAAGTACTGGGGAAAGAAGGACACCACGCTCATCCTGCCCACCAATGACAGTCTCTCGGTCACGCTGGATCAGGACCATCTGCGATCTGTCACCACCGCTCGTGCCGATGCTAGCTTTGGATCTCAAGACCGCCTCTGGTTGAATGGCGAGGAGGAGACCATCAAGGCGGACGGTCGTCTTCGCAGGTGCATTGACGAGATGAAGAAGCTTAGGCAAGCCAAGGAGTCCAAGGACGCTCAGCTGCCCAAGGTAAGTTTGATCGAGGGCGATCTCCTTCAAAAAGAAAGGATGGGACTGACCACCGTTTGCATTCGCCTGTTTCTCTGACTGCATAGCTCTCGGAATGGGCCGTGCACGTGTGCTCCGAGAACAACTTCCCCACCGCTGCTGGCCTTGCGTCGTCGGCGTCTGGTTTCGCCGCGCTCATCGCCTCACTCGCCGCACTGTACGAGCTGCAGCCCGAAGTGTCTAGCTCGGAGCTCTCGCGCATCGCACGCCAGGGAAGTGGGTCCGCGTGCCGCTCGCTGTTTGGCGGCTACGTTGCTTGGCAGGGCGGAGAGCAGCCTTCCGGACAAGACAGTCTCGCGGTCGAAGTAGCGCCCCAATCGCACTGGCCCGACCTGCAAGCGCTCATCTGCGTCGTCAGCGATGCCAAAAAGGGCACGCCTTCCACCGCAGGCATGCAGCGCACCGTGCAGACCTCGCCCCTGCTGCAACACCGCATCAAGGAGGTGGTGCCGCAGCGCATGGCGCAGATCTCGCAAGCCATCCAGAAGCGCGACTTTGACACGTTTGCAGCCATCACCATGGCCGACTCGAACAACTTCCACGCCTGCTGCCTCGACACGGCACCGCCTATTTTCTACATGAACGACGTGAGCCGCGCCATTGTGCAGCTCGTCGAGGAGCTCAACCGCGCCAGCGAGGAGGAGGGCAAGGGCAAGCTGGCTGCGTACACGTACGATGCCGGCCCGAATGCGGTGCTCTACGCTCCGAAGGCCAACATGCCTCTGATCCTGCAGACGATCCGTCACTACTTCCCCAATACCGACTTTGACGACACTGTGAGTAGATGCAAAGCTTTCAGACCCGTCTGCACAGGCTCAAAGACCGACCCTGCTCCTCACTCTCTCTTTGTTTTACAGTTCGACCTGCTCGGCAAGGGCGCCAACGCATCGCACCGAGGCGCACAGGAGGCGGTGGGCCTGCCGTCGTCGCTGCCCAGCACGTTCAACGCCAAGGTGATCCCAGTGCACGAGGCGGGTGCGGTGCGCCGTCTTATCCACACGCAGGTGGGCGATGGACCGCGCGTGCTCGAGCGTGGCGCGGGCAAAGAGTCGCTGCTCAACGAAGCGGGTGAGCCTATCCGTCTGCAGCGTGCCAAGCGTGCATAATTGCAGCGTTGTAGAAAAATGGAAACAATCTCTGTCCGACAAATGTTGGGTGACGCTTTGATTGAATGTCAAGACACTACGTAACCGGTGCGGAGAGCTTGTTTTGCAGCAGAACTGTGTGCAGCGAAAAGAAAGATGAGTGTCAGGGTATGTCGCCTGCTAAGGGAGTGACTGATGAGAGCGTTGCGGCTTACCTTTCTCGAGACTCTCACGGAAGGCGTCCGTGTCGATGCCATGCGTGCGATCCAGCCGCGACTCGCGCACCACATTGAGCTTAGCAGCATCACCACCGTCCTGCGCATCCGGATCCGGCTCGACGAGGCGTTCTTCCCGCTCGAGCGCTCTGAGCAACGGATTCTTGACGACACTGTCAACCCACGGACCACGGTAGATCTGCAGCAGCACCCCTTTGAGACTCATACCGCCCGTGCCAGGGATGCCGCCGCCCGTGCCGAACGACGAGCGGCCGGACAGCGCTGCGGATGCGTTGCCGATCGAGTAGCCCTCGGTGCTTCGGCTGGGTATTGACGAGGGTGGCGGCACGGGGTCGGTGAGGATGACGAACGTGTACATTGTTGGCGTGTGCAGATGCGCGAGGGTGTATGTCGAGGTTGTGAAGCTGTTGAATGTCTCGGATCTGTATGTGGAGAGAGGCAAGTCAGCGATCGGTCCTTTCCGATACTCGTATGAGATCGATGACTCACTCTCCGCCAAGCTTGCGCACCATGTTGCGCAGCGAGAACACCACACCGTAGACCAGCTTTGCCTCTTCATCAAACGGCAGCAGCTCCGAGGCCGAAGAGTCGATCACTGCGCTTGTCGCACTTCTCTGTTCAAGCGTCGGACGAGCAGCAGCATTGGCTTGAATAGTCCCATCCTTAGCAGCAGAAGAAGGAGGCGCTGTACGAGTGACGTTCGGAAGCGAAGGCTCTCCTGGACGTTGAGGTGCAAGAGGCGCTTCGTTTGAGGGAATGCTCGGTGCGCTCGTGGTCGCTCGTTGAATCGATGCTCCCAGTGATGCGAAGCCGGATGTCTGCGAGGCTGTGGGACTCAGAGGTCCCCCTGAGGACGAAGAAGCAGCAGCATGCAGATGAGACCAGTCTTGGTGATAGATGGCGTTGCAGTGCCGATCAAAGACCCAGAATGAATAGACCTGCATGTTGCGCGATCAACCGATAAGAAAGAGGCATCAGTATGGTTCGGATGCAGCGACATCGACAGAGGTCATTACTCACCCGCGCCATTCTGACAGATGACTCTTGCCTGACTGCGGAAGCCGGTCTCGCCGAAAGCGTGGGAGCGTGGGAGCTACGAAGCAAATGAAAGAGGAAGCGGTGGGATTGGAAGCTGTGAGAAGGCGAAATGAGCATTCCGCGTTTCGCCAAGGGTCCGAGCGTCGGTCGGCCCGCCCGATCCTTTCTAGGTCCCGCTGACTGAAATTTGGGCGGCGTCTTGGAAAAAAAGGGTCACGCGTTGCAAGCGAAAGCGAAAGTGGAAAGTGTTGGTTCGCTCTCCTCGATCCTTTCTTCCTGATCCACCATCTCGTCTCAACATCATCACACACGCCGTTCAGAATCGGACAGCTTCGTGAAAGCACCAACATCATGAAGCTGTCGACACCGCGAACAGCGGCGCTTGCAGCGCTGGCGGTTGCGCTCGCTCTGCCATCACAGGTAGCCGGCTGGTATCTGCCAGGCAGCGCGCCGCACTCCTACAAGCAAGGCGACGATGTTCCTTTCTCCGTCAATGCTCTGCAGGCCAAAGCCTTCACCTCACAAATCAAAGGCGTTCTCAAGTACGACTACTACGACCCGCACTTCCAGTTTTGCCAGCCAGAAGGCGGGCCGCAAGCAATCAGCGAGAACCTCGGAAGTGTCCTGTTCGGCGATCGCATCTACAGCAGCCCCGTCAAAGGTGTCATGCGGAAAGACGAGGTCTGCAAGGAGATGTGTCGAACCACCATCACCCCGGAAAATGCACTCTTTATCAACGAGAGGATACAGGAAGAGTACGCTGTCAACTGGATGGTCGATGGTCTGCCCGTCGCCGAATCGCGCAGAGAGGTCCGCACCCGCGAGGAGTTCCTCTCGCTCGGCTTCGCATTGGGCAGCCTCGTAGACGAGCACTTTCGACCGTACGATCCTCCTGCACTGCACAACCACTACGACATCTACATCGATTACCATCAGCGCGGCCCCAACGAGTACCGCGTGGTCGGCGCGCGCATTTATCCGCTCTCCAAGGCTTCCCTTCAAGGCGTCTCGGCGGGTCAAGCCGCCAACTGCAACGCGGCAGATCCCGTACAGCTCAGCAATACAACCTCGACCACCGTCGCCTACACGTACAGCATTCGATGGAAGGAGTCCAAGACGCCATGGGCTACACGCTGGGATGCGTACCTCAAGGTGTTTGACCCCCGAATCCACTGGCTCGCGCTCATCAACTCCGTCGTCATCGTCAGCTTCCTGTGCATGATGGTGGGCATCATCGTCGCCCGTTCTATCAGCCGCGATATTCATCGCTACAACGCCATCGATATGACCGAGGACGTGCAGGAGGACTTTGGCTGGAAGCTCGTGCATGGCGAAGTGTTCCGTCCACCAGCACGGCCGATGCTGCTGTCCATCTTTGTCGGCTCGGGCTCGCAGCTGGTTGCTATGGCGGCGGTCACGCTCGTGTTTGCACTGTTGGGCTTCCTGAGCCCGTCGAATCGCGGCTCGCTGGCTACCGTCATGATCGTCACCTGGACGCTGTTTGGCAGCATCGCAGGCTTCATGTCGAGCAAAGTGTACGCCAGCTTGGGCGGCGAGTACTGGAAGCAGAACATCATCCTCACCGCGATGCTGTTTCCAAGTCTCGTCTTTTCGATTGTCTTGCTGCTCAACTTTTTCCTCATCTTCAGCGGCTCTTCGGGAGCTGTACCGTTCGGAACACTGCTGGCACTGGTCTCGTTGTGGTTCCTCATCAACGTGCCGCTCACGTTCGTCGGTGCACTGCTCGGCATCCGCTCCGGCGGCTTTTCGCATCCCGTCAAGGCCAACTCGATCCCTCGCCAAATCCCATACCAGCACACGTGGTACCTCCGACCGATTCCGTCAGCGCTGATTGCAGGCATGCTCATCTTTGCCTCGGCGTTCCTCGAGATCCTGTTCATCCTCAACTCGATGTTCGGCACCAAGATCTACTATGCGTTTGGCTTCCTCGCTCTGGCGTTCCTCATCACGGCCACCACTGCGGCCACGGTGACGATTCTCTTTGCGTACTTCCATCTCTGTGCGGAGGACTACCGATGGCACTGGCGGGCGTTCATGACCGGAGGCTCGGGTGCGATCTGGTTCTATGCGTATGGGCTATTCTTTTGGGCAACGCGGCTGGAGCTGCCTGGGTTTGCGAATAAGGTGCTGTTCTTGGGCTATCTGTCGATCCTGTCGCTTCTGTTCTTCACTCTGTTCGGGGCGGTAGGTTTCCTTGCTACGTATGCGTCGCTGAGGAAGATCTACTCGGCCATTCGAGTGGATTAGACACACATAACACACACGCTCGTTTCTAGCATGCTCATTTGTCTTGTACGGCGCAATCGGACGTCTAATCCAGTCTTCCCGTCACTACAGCGAAGAGCAACCATGTGCAGCAGGCTCTGTGATGTTTCAGGTGAAGCCGAGATGGCGAGTGGTTGCATACGCAGCGAGTGGATTTTCCTCGGAAATCGCAACTCGTCGAGAAGCGCGCGGCTGTGCGAATTGCGGCGAACCTGGATTTGAACGCTCGCTTGGCCGCGCTCCACACCTCAGCGGCCATCCATCACCTGTCTCCACAGCTTACGTCCATCAATCGACGGATCCTCGAACCGCTTCTTGGCTTCCATCCAGTCAACGTCACCTTCCTGGACGCTGAGGCTTTTGTTGTTGACTTCACCGCCTTGCCGCTTCACCTCACCACCTGATCCGCCGCCTCAACAGTCAACTCGCAGCACCGTAATCATGGGCGTGGCCCTCTCGCTGCCGTTCCTCGGCGGAGGACTGGCCTCCGTCGCCAGCTCTTGTCTGGCCGGCCTCGCATGCTTCTGCACCAGCACCGCCGCATCCGCCATGTTCAAGTCGTGCAACTGCCAATCCTCCATCGCAACGCGTGTAGGCTTTGCCATCATCTTCTGCCTCGACGCACTGTTCGCATGGCTCAGCCTCACCGGCTTCATGATGCACAAGATCGAAGAGTGGTCGTACAACTACATCAAGATGGACTGCAAGGACAAAGATCGCTGCTACGGCGTTCTTGCGGTGCACCGCATCACTTTCGCCCTGTCGCTCTTTCACTTCATTCTGGGCATGCTGCTCATCGGCGTCAAGGACACGCGCACCAAGCGCGCTGCCATCCAGAACGGCTGGTGGGGGCCCAAGGTGCTGTTGTGGCTGCTGCTGACGCTGCTGATGTTCTTCATCCCCAACGGCTTCTTTGTGTTTTGGGCCAACTACTTTTCGCTCATCTTTGCGTCGATTTTCATCGTTGTCGGCTTGGTGCTGCTGGTCGACTTTGCGCACTCGTGGTCCGAGACGTGCTTGGATCGATGGGAGCAGACCGAGTCGGATTTCTGGAAGTTCACCTTGATCGGAAGCACGCTGGGGATGTACGCAGCAGCCATCGCGCTGACGGGCGTGCTGTACGGCTTCTTCGCCTCGAGCGGCTGCTCGCTCAACCAGTTCTTCATCAGCCTCAACCTGGCGCTCATCGTGGTGCTCTCCGTGCTCTCTATCAGCCCGCAGGTGCAAGAAGCCAACCCTCGCAGCGGTCTTGCGCAGAGCAGCATGGTGGCGGCGTATTGTACGTATCTGATCGCCTCGGCCGTGATGAACCGCGACAATGCCGACTGCAACCCCATCACGCGCGGCCGCGGTGGGAGTGCCAAGACGACCACCGTGGTGCTCGGTGCCGTGTTCACGTTCCTCGCGATCGCCTACTCGACCTCTCGCGCCGCGACGCAGTCCAAGACGCTCGTGGGCAAGCGCCGCGCCGCGCTCAACGAGAGCCGCCCCCCGTCCGGATACGGACCGCTGGCGACGCGCGAATCGCTCGACAACTCGTCCGCCGCCGTAGTCACCGACCAGCCGACCAAGAAGGACTCGCTGCGCATCCAGGCGCTCATGGCCGCCGTTGAGGCCGGCGCCATCCCCGCCTCCGCACTCGACGAAGAGGACGACGATGATGACGAGATGGAGACGCGCTCCGAACTCGGCTTGGGCGGCGACGAGCACGACGATGAGCGCCAGGGAACGCGCTACAACTATAGCTTCTTCCACTTTGTGTTTGCGATCGCGGCGTGCTACACCGCCATGCTCCTGACCGACTGGCGGTTTGTGAGGCTGGGCGGGCCGTCGCCGGATCCGAGCGAGGATGGTGCGCCGATTGCGTATATCGGGAGGAGCACAACGGCCATGTGGATGCGTGTGGTCAGCAGCTGGTTGTGCATCTGCATCTATACGTGGAGTCTCGTGGCTCCTGTTTTGCTTCCGGATCGATTCGGCTACGACTGATGCGAAGTGTAAACTCTTTATGGATGGGGATCCACGCCCGAATAGAATCAATCTTCCGCTCCAATTATGCCTGCCTTCCGCCTCGCACCTTCAACCCAGCCCAAACTCCCACGTGCGGCATTCGCCACCACCGGCCTTGCTCGCCCTCACATTCGCCTCCTCTCCTCCACCTTTCTGATTCGACCTCGACCTCAACAGATCCTCATTCGCACTACTACTAACGCCCTCGATCCAGCCAATCGTCCTGCGGTGCTGGTAGCCGCGCCATTCAGTGGGGTCGAACTCGAAGCTGCGCCACAGGTGGTAGCTGCGGTACCGCTTCACGCCGGACTTGTCCACACCCCCGCCACCTCCATTCTTGCCCTGAGTTGCAGCGTGCGAGTGCAGATTGTTCGGGCTCAGCGTGGAGAGCCCGCTGGCGGTGAGGTCTTTGAGCGTGGGCTTGCGGACGCCTTTGGGTAAAGCAGGTGCGGTGGCGGCGATGACGGGCAGCAGCTGCGGGAGGCGCTTGGCGAGGTTGGCTATGTCCCAGAGGGTGTATGGGGATGCGTTGCGGAGGGTGATGAGGACGGAGCCTTGGCGGGCGGGTGGGGAGAAGGGTTGCAGGGCGGCGAGGCGCGTTTGGGTGTCGTCCCAGATGGATTGGTCGGCGTCGGTTGTGGATGCGAGTATCTCTTCGTCAGCGTCGTCGAGATCCTCTTCTTCGTCGTCGGAGCCTGTGCGCCTGTTCGATGTGGACGGTGCGCCGGGAGCGTGTGCGGGCAGAGCACCGACCGTGAGATACGGCGCCACAGACACAAGGAAGCGCAGGATGAGCAGCTGATTGGCCAGTACGTTGCGCGTCTCGTCCTTGTGCCCCGCGCCGACATGCGGAAACCCGAACCACACCTTGCTCCATCTCCGCTGCGACGCTGAAGATGAGCTTTCCGACCCTCCATATCCATCATCGTCAAGATTGCGCCCCAGCTGCGACTTGGACCTGGACGAACCCCCCGTGACCTGCTTGTACTTGACCAGTTGCCCGGCGTCTACGCCAAATAGCACGACGTCGTCGCGCCCGGCGATGCGGCGGATCTTGTCGACATTGTCTCGCGCATCAGGGTATTTCGAGAAGCACTCTTGTTCGGAATCGTACGCTGTGGCGAGGATCTGCGATGGCGGATGCGAGCGTGGCGCGATGAGCAACGACAGGGTGAAGGAGAAGTTGGCTTCGCCGACGATGAGGATCGTGTCGTCGCGTGCAAAGGGCTGCGGTAGGCGTTTGCGCTTTTTGAGCTGTGGCGATGAGTCTAGAGAGTTTGAGGCAGCTGCAGCGGATGCAGAGTCGTCGTGGTGCGAGTCAGAAGGTCGACTGCGTTTGGCGCTCTTGGAGCGACCGTCTTTGGCAATGGACAACGCCTTGCGTCGTGCGGCTTCCTGCGCTGCTTTTTCTCGCGCTCTTTGCTCCTGCTGCGCAAAGTGGCCGTGTAGAGCCGCTTTGAGGTTGCCTTTCTTCTTGGGCATGCTCGTGGTCGTTGTTTGGCGCCGGCGGTGGTGGTGGTTGGTGGTGAGAAGATTTTGAGAGAGACAGAATTTTCAGGGTCCAAAAGATTTCTTTGCTTGCAGCTTCTCCACTCCGTTCGCCCGATGCGCTTCTAGCCGGCGTGTATCGGGCTGCAGCCTGCGTGCGACGCTTGAACCGTGTGGAAACGCATTTGCGATTGCAATTGTGATTGCTGGTTGAATGCCGACCATCATCACACACGGAACTCACACTTGCTCATGGCTCTCCGCTGAGCGCAAAAGGTTCTAGGCGCCTTGACTCGGCGACCATGTCGACCAGACGCAAGGACAGGTCCCGGCCCGAGCCACTGGCTGACGCTTCCGACTACTCTTCGTCGTCGGTGTCGATACCCTTCGAGGAAATTGAGCAGTCGAGGCGCATTCTGCAATCTTCGTACCGCAAGTTCTTTTTCTATCACGTACTAGCGCTGCTTCCGACTCTCATTATCTTGATCGCAGCGCTGTTGGGCTCGCTGCAAACACGCGAGCTGTGCCATCTGGAGGACGAATCGGCCTTCGCAACCTCTGCTCGGCAACTGCACGCAACGCACTCCGAGTACCACAAGGGCCAATGCCGCAGTATCCTCGACGGACAACTGCTCACGTCCACGCTCGCACTCGGCCTGGTAGGATGGCTCGCCTCGTACACCAGCCGCAAAGCCTGCCTTGCGTTCGCGGATCGACTCATACCCCGACTCTTCACGTCCTCGCTCTCGATCCTCTCGCGCTCGCCACGCTTCCAGCTCCCCACGGCCGAACACGGCCCAGGCAAAGGCAGCATCATCGTCACGGTCGCCATCGCAATGCAGGCGTTGATCGCCGAAACCCTGCGCGTGCTGTCGTTCTACTGGGCGTGCTGCATCCTCGTCACGGCGCTGTATCTGTATCCGATTCAGGAGCGCTCGCTGCATCGCCTGGAGGTGGAGGCGAATAGCGTACCGGATTGGGCGTGGCGATTGAGCTTTAGGGACCCGCGGTTCTTTGTGGCGGCGTGGTCGTCGATCGCATGGGCGCTGGCTGAGTTTGGGTTTGGCGCGTTCCAGATCCTGCACCAGGTTGCGCTGTACAAGCCTGCGGATGTGATGGATGACGAGGTCGATGGTGGTGCGTTCCAACAAGACAGGGCGGCGGCGGGACAGTCTGGGTTCAGCCTGCTCTCGGGCCATCCAGGGATGAGTGGTGACCAAGCTCCCACACTGGAGCGCAGCAGCGGTAAGGCAAGACGCATGTCTGCATCTCGCGCGCTCGAGCAGGCAAGGCAGCGGCTCGTACAGCCTTTCAATGATTCATCATCAGCAGCAGCAGCGTCATCACGACAACAGAACTACGGAGCGATGGGATCGCTAGAGGAGGCGATCGAGGACGCAAGTCATAGCGAGGCGGTCACTGATGACGATGATAGCGAACAAGACTCAGCGGCAAGCGGATCGAGCTTTTCGGATACGACGGTATCGCTGTTGGACGAGGAGCTGGAGGAGGAAGTGGAACGGTTTTTGATCGCAAAGGAGCGATCAGAAGTCGAGGCGGTGCTGGGCGTTCCATTGCCCGAGATCCCCGTGGCACTGTGCGCACTATGGCGCATCGATGCGATGCTCTGGAGCATCGGCAGCAGCGTAAGTCCCCCGCCACTCCCTATCACTCTTTCCTCACAACTCAGACTGACCCCATTCTTATTCTTTGCCTTCATTGCAGCTTCTCTTGTCAGCATCGTTCACACACGCACAAGGCGCCCTCGGCCACCTCTCGCACGACCGCTTCGACCTCTCGCGTCACTTCCACCTCCTACCTTTCGACGGCTACGGTATCACGTTTATCGTGCTCGTCGGGCTGCACACCATTGTGTCTTCGCTTTGGGCCACGTCGTTGCCGTTGCTTGGCTTTGCGACCACGACGTATGCGTCGCTGCTGTTCGGTCTGGCCATCATGGTGGCTAGTCTGGCGAGATGGGGGTTGCTGATATAGCCCCCAAATCTGAAATTGTTTGTTCTGTCAAGTCTAACCAAAATGGAATTCGATATCGCACGAGAAAGTTCCCCCACCCCGCGTTCTGAGCTTCCACGTTGGCAGAATTGCGCCAAATGCGCCGCTGACCTTCCTTTTCGGCAACTTGGAGAGAGAGGCCGCATGCACATTTCAATTGAGCTGGAAGCTTCTTTTCTGTCCAACACCTTCCCTCTATCAAGCTATACCTCCCTTTCCTCTTGTCCTACCATCATCAGCGCAGTCTCTCTCTATACGCAAACATTCGCTCGGGTAGCATCGCTCACATCACACCTACACAGCGCTCATCGCTGCTTCATCTCCTACTCTTGAAGCTCGCTCGCCACTGTTCGCCGGAACAGTCCACCACAGCCTGCACGGGCACCGAGCATCGATTCTTGCAGACATCTACGACATTACAATAGCGCTCTGAGCGCAACCACATCTAGCATCGACAACGACAACGACGATGAAGGCCAAGTTGCTGCCGTCGCTGCTGGCGCTTTCGTGGACCCTGTGTCTGGCGCTCGGCCTCTCCTCCCCAAGCGTACTCGTGCGGGCCGACGCATCTGCAGCTCCAGCCAGCGACCCAGTGTTGGCGAATCAACACCTCATCCAAGCCAATGCCGCTCTCCAGTCGCGTCGGTACCAGGAGGCGCTGTCGTCGTTCGACCTCGCGCTGCAGGCGGATCCGACGTCGTGGCTGACGTACTACCGCAGGGCTACGGCGCAGCTCTCGCTCGGCCGCACGTCGGCTGCGCTGCAAGACTACCAGAGCCTGCTCGAGCTCAACCCGAAGTTCGACAAGGCGTATCTGCAGCAGGCTAAAGTGTACCTCAAAGAAGGTGACTATGACAAAGCCAAGCAGGCGCTCAAGAGCTACGACGCGGTGCGGGCCCAGAAGAAGGGCGGCGCCGAGTCAAGCCCGGCGGAGGCCAGCAGCGTGCGGTCCAAGCTCACGCTCGTCGAGACATTGCTCAAGTCGCTGAGCCAGCTGGTGAAGGAGCTCGACAAGGCGCAAAACAGCAAGAAGGGCAAAGCCAAGGAGCTCGACGCGAGTAAGCTGGACCACTGTATTCAGCTCGCGGGCGAAGTGCTCAAGATCTCGCCGTCGAATGTCGAGACCCGCCTGGTGCGCGCACGCTGCCAGACGCTCAAGGGTAATCTCGAAGACGCCATGGCCGACTGGACGCGCGTGGCCCACCTCTCGCCCTCGCCCTTCCTCCTGCGCCGCCTCGCGGTGCTCTCGTACTTCCTCGTCAGCGAACCGGGCTCCTCCTCGCACGATGCCGGGCTGCAGCACCTCAAGGCGTGCTTGCACTCGGACCCGGACAACAAGGCCTGCGCCAAGCTGCATCGCAAAGTGAAAGCGCTCGAGAAGTCCTTGAAGAAAGCACGTAACTTCTACAACTCGCAGAGCTACCGCGCGGTGCTATCCGCGCTCAAGGGCGGCAAAGTCGGCGGGCCGACGGTGGTGGATGAGATCAAAGAAGTGCTGCAGCAGGCCACGGAGGTGCAGCCGGGGGACGACGAGCCGCTGCTCCCTGCGACGTACACGCGCGACCCCGTGCAAGCCTCCGGCATCCTGCTCGAACTGCACACCATGTACTGCAAATCCTACACCGAGCTCAACGACCTCGCCAAAGCCATGCCGTTCTGCGACCTCGTCCTTGCGCGCGATCCGGACAACGTCGAAGCCACCATCGCGCGCGCCGAACTCGCCCTCCGCGAGGAGCGATACGAAGAAGCCGTGCGCGACCTCACCAAAGCCTTCGACGCCTCCGGCCGCACCGACCGCGCGATCCACGCCAAGCTCCAGACCGCCCAGAAGCGTTTGAAGTTGAGCCAGAGCAAGGACTATTACAAGGTGCTCGGCGTAAAGCGCTCCGACGACCTGGCGGTGATCAAGAAGGCCTACCGCAAAATGGCACGGGAGAACCACCCGGACAAGGGCGGGTCGCAGGAGAAGATGGCCCAGATCAACGAGGCCTGGGGCGTGCTCGGCGACGAGGAGCTCAGGAAGAGGTACGATGCAGGCGATGACCCGAACGACCCGATGGGCGGGCAGCAGGGTGGATACGGGCATCCGTTTGCGCAGGGCGGGCATCCGTTCGAGATGTTCTTCCAGCAGGGCGGTGGTGGTTTCCCTGGAGGAGGATTCCCGGGCGGTGGGTTCCCCGGTGGGCACCAGTTCCACTTCAAGATGGGTTGATAAGCGGTCTCAACCTGACAGATCGGATTGTCGCTCATACACATGCACACACGCAGTCATACACTCGCACGCAATGTCACTCGGTACACCAGCAAAAGAACGATTCCCTGTTGAAACGAGTGTGAAACACGAAATTGTCCTGCACGACAACATCACGGCTCCAGATGAATGAGACTCGCCGCCCCTTTAGCATCCAGACTCGGCAGCCCGCGGCTCTTGGCCTTGATGCGCAGATTGCGATCCAGCGTGAGCAGCACGCTCTTGTGCGCCGAACCCGGTGACTTCGATGCACTCTCCGTGCCCGGTTGCAGCAGATTGCGACGATCCACGAAATTGTCCCGCTGCCAAGCTAGGATGCGCAGGATGACCTCGTCCACGTTGCGCGCCGCGACGGATTTGGTCTCCCCTGCGTTAGCCGCGGCGGCGTCGAGGCGCGGCGAGCCGTCCGGTGTCATCCCCGCTGCTGCTGCACCGCCACCAGAACCTTGCCAGGTGAAGTCGATATCCTCCGATCGACACGAAAGATCACTCAGATAGTTGCCCCGGCTCGTTTGCACCTTGACGTACTTGGCGTGGCTCTTGATGCGCGACTCCAAGAAATGGATCGCGCGCTCCGCCTCCTTGCCCAGGTCATTGTCGTTCCTACGCAAACCGTCGAGCTCTGTGATCACGGCCAGCGGGATAATGACCGTCCACCGCCGCGACTCGATCAGCTGCGCGATCATTTCGCCCGGCGTGACGATGATGTTCGTGTCGATGACGAGCACAGTGTATCCGGGAGTCACTCCGGTGGGCACATCGGGCTGAGTCCAGACACACTTCTTCCGGACTACTTGCTCGGTCCCTTTGCCAGCTCTGGGAGGAGCACCGGTGGAGCGCTGACCGGAGAGCTTCTGACCGAGACTCTTGAGCACATTTTGAAGATGGCAGCTTCTTGCGTGAAGCGCTTGAATCTCGTTGGGCAGCTCCTCGCTCTGGATCCTCGCCAATGCGTCTCGCGTCTTTGCAAACGCGGATTCCAGACCAGCAGCCTCCGAATCGGATTCCCAGTCGCTGTCAAAGTCGTCCTCTGAATCCGGGTCTTGGCGTTGTCTTTGCTCTCGCGCGAGAATGGCTGTCGCGGCGGGGGACTGCATCGACAGCTCCTGGAAACGAAGCTCGAGCTGTCGCCGTTCCTCCTCCATCTTTCGTCGAGTGAGGCGGGCGATGAGCATCTTCGAGAGAGACAGCATCGAGGTCTTGGTATCGAGTTCAAAGCCTCGGCCTGCCTTGGCCAGCTTGCGAGCAACGAAAGCCAGACGATAGCTGCGAACTGCATCCAGAGAAGATGAGCTGTCGCTGCTGTCTTTTCGGCGCGAAGCCGCAATGCGCCAGGCCGACTCTGTCCGCGTGTAGAGCTCTGCATCGTCGGCGTCGAGCACCTCCACCTCGTTGTCGAACCCTTGAGGTACTGCGAAGGCACCGTCGTTGGCTGCGTTGCGCCAGAGGTTTCGATCGTAAAGGTGTCGCGACAGACCCAGGATACCGCGCAGGCAAGAGTCTTCTGGAAGCAGCAGTTGTGCCGTGAGATACGAGCTGGACAGACATTTGGGCCAGGTACGCTCGGTCAGAGAGACCGACTTTTCCACGCTCTGCAGCCACGCGTTCCATGGAATGAAGCGCTCCAGCATTCTAGATGCCTTTTTGGACTGGCAAAGAGAGACGAGGAAAGTGCTGATTGTGGTGTTGTAGGGATTGGATCGGAAGGGCGCATCGTCGCTCGAGAGGTCAAAAGCCAGTGATTGCATGCCAAAGCAGAGCATGGCAGCCTGCTCGAGAATGCTGGGTAGCTCATCGGCTGCCTCTTGCTCGTCGTTGCCGCCCTTGGCCTCGAGAGAGATGACCTGAACCTCTTCGCCGGCTTCCGACTCATCGTCACTTGGATCATCCCATTCGGCGTCCCTTGGCAGCTCGCTGAGGAGGTTGTCGTCCGTCTTGGGCGGGTTTGCGCTGACGAGAATGGCAGTGGGCGTGCTAGCCTTTGACCGCGCCGTCTTGCTGGGACGACTGCCAGACTTTCCGGCTTGCTGCAGCAAAAGATCGGCAAGGATCGAATCTTCGGCGCCGTACTGGAACAGGCCCGCAATGTTGATGACAGCCATCATGGTCCAGACGGATTGCGGTAGACCTGCCGGTCCTTTCTGCTCGACCAGTCTGGTCAGTTTGGCCATCAGCCGATCAAAGACGGGTTCGAAGTCGTCAAGCTGAACACGGGTGATGAGGATGCCGTGCACGTAGAGGAAGAGCTCTTCGATGGAGCTGTCGCGGCGCAAGCGACGAGCCTGTCTCTCCTGGTCAAACAACGTGAGAATGCTGTCTTTGGCTGCCGCAAAGGGCTTGGCGGCGATGAGACTTTTTGCCAGATGGTAAAGAGCCCTGAGATCATCGTCGCCGCGGCTGAGCACTCCAAGGTGGTGGTGCAGCCTTCCGATGTTGGGAGTCTCTGTGATGCCCATAGCGTACCACCCTTTGGCGGTTTGGCGCCAGGTCTCCTTTTCGGTCCACTCCCAGTCGCCAAGAGCGGCACTGCCAATGCTTGCCTTGTCGATCTCGTTTGCCGGGGTTGCATCCTTGCCACGCTCGACATTCGACTGCCTGCGGGATGACACTCCTGCCTCTCCATGACGGTGCGGAGGATGTTGAGTGTCTTCGAGGTCGTCATCGTCCTCGTCAACCAAGCTATCATTCAGAGAGTTGTCATCCTCCTCCTCGGCGTCATTGTCGTCATCGTCGATGCGTGCGGCGACGGGCGAGACGGACCGAAGGTCGTCGGATTGCTTGTTGCGGATCTCATCGCCTGGACCATCGATGTTGGAGGCCAGACCAGCCACTGCCATGCGATAGCGTGAGAGATCTCCGAGGCTTTCGATCCATGCCCTTCGCAAGATCTTGTAGCGTTCCGACTCCTGCAAAGCGGAATAGAAGGAGTAGGCATAGTAGATGAACTCGGTGAGATGGTCGAGGAGCTCGTTTCTGCGCTGATTGCTCTGCAGGTGGTGGTTCGAAGAGAGGCTGGTGCGGAGGCTCTCCAGCATGAGATGGAACGCTGTCTGCCACAAGCGCGACGGCATATTGCGAACTTCGGCAAGCTCCTGAAGCTCTCGTGGAAACCCGGGCCGGCACGTCATCTCGAGGAAGGAAGAGTGTAACTCTGCCAGCTGACGGTGTTTGCTGATCAGGGTGATCCAGTAGGAGCGATCGCGCAGATCTGGTGGGATGTAGTCGGCCATGTCGAGTCGCGCTTTTTCTACCTCGGCCTGGTGCGCTTCCTGAAGTGTAGCTTCCATGGATGACAAAGATCGGTACACCTTCTTGACCTCTACGACATGCGCTTGGAGCGCCCTTGGATCGGACGGATCTACGATGGACGTGAAAGGAATGTCGGAGACAGAAGGCTTGATGATGGGGCTCCTGCCGAGATGGCTGCCGCTCGAGGTGTTGGAGGGATCTCTACGCATCAGGATCTGGGGCTGGGAGGAAGGTACGGAGGGGAGACGGGGCGAAGGAGCACCAGATGCAGAGCGTGCGTCGCCTTGGCTTCTTTGCTGCGTAGCAAATTTGACCGGATCATCGCGTCTCGGGTCAAAGAGTTGGCGACCAGAACGACTGGTGGAAGACTCTCCGGGCATGCTTCGAGCATCCTGAGATGGAGCGAATCGATCTCGACGGCTGGACGACGAATGTTGAGAGCGAGCGCCAGCCTCGGACCGCGAGGCTTCGTGGTTGCGAAGGTCTGGGAGGATGCCCTGAGCGGACTGCTGTCTGCTGCGCTTCCCTGAATTGCTTCCGTCCTTTGACCTCGCATCCCTTTTAGATGGAGAAGTAGACGCCTCTGACCGAGAGGAAGGCGCACCTCGAGAAGCTGATGGCGCCGCCGAGTCTTCGGCATTCGCCTTGGTTGCATGTTCACTTTGAGACTGCTGCGAGCGTTCGGAACGTCGGTCGGAGCGATGGCGAGTTCTGCGGTTGCGAGACGAGGTGCTGGGTGCGCTGTCGCCGGCGATGGATTTGGAAGATTCTGGTTCGCTGGCGTCGCGGCGGCTCTGACGCGAGGACGCGCGCGAGGCCGAGTGGCGAGAGCTGCCATGTTCTGATGCTCTGTCTTTCAGGTCGGATACATCTGGACGAGAGCTGGAGTAGGACGCGCGCTGGTTGCGGCCACGAGGCTTCGCGGTTTGCACTGGAGGGTCCGGCTCCTCCTTGAACGAGACGTGGTGCTGCTTGCGCGTCGAGGCAGTCGTCGCAGCTTGCGAACTGTGACGCGCCTTGGAAGACGGCTCGGCCAATGCCGACTTGGTGGCGATGACAGGTGGGAGCGAAGAGAAGCTGGGCGATCCAAGCTCGTGGGTTGGAGCTGACAGAAGCTGCGTGGAAGCGGCGCTGTTGGAGCGTTGGAACGGCATGACTGTGGGCTATGTGCAGCTCGGCCGGCACGGTACGGTACAATACGATGGAGCAAGACTGCTACGAAGACATCAGTAAGGCAAGAGCTCGAGAACCAACAAGGAGAACGACTGGCTCGTAGTCTCCTTCATATCGTTCGAGTGGATGCTTTGCGGTTTTTGAGGATCAGACTTGCCCGAGCAGTTCGATGGTACGGCCGTACAGAATGTGTCGAGGGCGAAAGATGATGACCAAGGATGAACGATGCAGCGAGCGCGCTTCTTGACTTGCTTTTGCTCTGAGAGGCGTGGTGTTTGCTGGATGATTGCGCAGTCGACGTGTGAGACCCCTGAGGAGCATACGGTGATATGAAGTCTGGCGGCGTGGGCTGGTTGCTGCGCCGCTCAGTCTCTCTGCCAAATTGACATGCAGCCGCTCAGTCGCCGCTGCTCAGCTCAGAGGGTTTTGTTCCAGAAAGCCAGCTGGTGCCCCTCATCTTTTTACGTTTACCCTCCCAAATTCCGAGAGCAGACCCTTGTTTTCCGAAGCTTTGCAGAGGAGAAAAGAGCTGAGCAAAAAATGACGAAAAAAAAAAAAATGACGAAAAACGAGGCCCGAAAATTAGAGTTGCAAATGGAGTCACTTTTCACACATGTCGCAGCAGATGCAGTGCACGGTTCTGGAAGAGCCAGACTGAACGACCGCTGAAATGATCTTCCAAAGCCGTACTTTGTCCGTGGACGACCATTGCTTCACCTCTATCCAGCCTCAGCCGTCTTTCAGAGCCACAGTGATGGCATGCGCATCCACGGAAACACTGCACTGATCTCCCGCTATCCCTCTGTCGTCGGCCGACCCGTTCCAAAAGCGGCTCTTCCGTCGACGCTTCCCACCGTCCTCGTCGGGCATCGGCCTCAACTTTCCCACGGCATCCCGAATCGGATCCATCCGAGCAAGCGGTACTCCATGATGACTACATCGCAAGCGCCGCTAGATCTTCCCGACATCATCGTCGTCAAGCAGCTCCAAGTGCGCATGATTGTCGGCGTCGATAACTGGGAACGTGTGCAAGCACAGCCCGTCACCATCGATGCTCGCGTTCATACCGACGTCTCGATGGCTGGCAAGTCGGATCATCTGCCGCACAGCATCCACTATGGCGTGCTCGTAAAGCAGCTCGAAGCCCACTGCGCCAACCATCGTTATCGAAGCCTCGAGGCTCTTGCAGAGGGTCTCGCCAAGGTCTGCATCTTCATCCTCCACGCTCCCAAAGTCACGCTCAACGTCGAGAAGCCGCGTTCCCTTCTGCATGCGGCCTCTGCCGGCGTCCAGATTGTCCGTACTTCCGCCGACTACATGCTGGGAGACGTCCATCCCATCCCTTCCAACATCGATCCTGTCCAGCACTTGGACGAACTCAGGCTGTCGCCTTCCTCCACTTTTGCACTCGACGACAAGGTCATCGTGCGTGATCTCATCATCAACACCATCGTCGGCGTCAACCCTTGGGAACGAGAAGACAAGCAGAATGTCAAGCTCAACCTCGTCGTCTATTCCGGCCTCTCTCGCGCCAAGGAGGCGAACAACTCTACCGCTGGTATCGTCGATGTGGTCAACAAGCAGCACAACTATCGCACCATCGTGCGCAGCATCTCCGAGTATGTAGCGGCCAGCTCGTACAAGACGGTCGAGAGCCTCGCCACCTCGATCGCAAGAGTCGCTGTCGTTCAGAACAAGGTCGAAAAGGTCCGTGTCAGCGTTGACAAGCCGAGCGCCATCATGTACGCCAGCAGCGCCGGCGTCGAGGTCGAGCGTACGCGGCAATTCTTCGAGCAGGAGGCTTTGCAAGAAGAACAGCAGCTTCGCGCGCAAACCCCGTCCAGCGCCGTCGCAGTGCCGCTTTCTCCTGCAAACGGATCCACGACACCGCATTCCGCGTCTGGCGTCAACAAGTCTGAGCCTTCCTTCGAGCAAAGCTGGCACGTCGCCGCTATTGCTCTAGGCTCCAACGTCGGCCACCGAGCCGCCAACATCGAAGCAGCAGTAGAGGCCCTCAGCCAAGCCAAAGACTGCATCCTCGTCGATACATCCTTCCTTTACGAGACGGCGCCCATGTACGTGCTCGATCAACCCAAGTTCCTAAACGCCGCATGCCGCATCGCTACAAGGCTGAGTCCACACGACTTGCTGTCCCTGACACAATCCATCGAGGTCGAGCTCGGCCGCGACAAGACCGGCGTGCCGGACAAAGGACCGCGCTCGGTCGACCTTGACATTTTGCTGTATGACAATCTCGAGATCAACGATGCGCCACGCCTCGTCGTGCCACACCCAGGCATCAAGGAGCGCGAATTCGTCCTCGAACCCCTCAAAGACATTCTGCCGGACTTTGAGCACCCCACCTACTCCCGCACCATGTCGCAGCTTCTCATCATGCTCCAAAAGTCTCCCGACTACGAGCCAAGCGGTATCCGAAAGGTGCTGCCCGTCCCCTCGCCCAGCACACGCTCGAGCAGTCCATCGCATGACACCAAGACCTGGACCTGGGGCTCCAAGACTTTCATCATGGGCATCATCAACGCCACGCCCGACTCGTTCTCGGACGGTGGCGACAATCTTGTGGCTGAGAATGCCGTGGCCTCGGCGAAGGCGATGGCAGAACAGGGCGCCGATGTCATTGACGTCGGCGGCATGAGTACGGCTCCCAACGCGGCAGAAGTAGACGCAGAGGAGGAAACACGGCGTGTCGTGTCAGTCATCAAAGCCATTCGCGATGCAGGAATCGCGACGCCCATCTCAGTCGACACGTTCCGCGCCTCGGTCGCGGAAGCAGCCCTCTCTGCTGGCGCTGACATGATTAACGACGTCTCGGGCGGCGAGCGCGAGCCGGCCATTCTCGAGGTGGCTAAAAAGTGGAAGTGTCCCTACATTCTCATGCACATGCGCGGCGACAGCAAGACCATGAATGGCCTCGTCACGTACGAGGGCGGCGACGTCGTGGCGGGTGTGCGTGCCGAGCTCAAGGTGCGTCTCGACCGCGCGTTGCGGGCCGGCGTCCGACGATGGAACATCGTTCTCGACCCGGGCATCGGCTTTGCGAAGGACAGCGCTGGCAACCTGTCGCTGCTGCGCGATCTCTCGCGGCTCACGCTCGCCGAGTCGGTGGCCAAGTCGACTAAGGGGAGAGGTGTGGCTTACTCGGGCGCAGCGACGCCAGCGCTGGATCGGTCCGCGCTCGAGTCCATCTCTAATGGCCTTTCCGCTGCATCGAAGGGAGGCTCGGACTCGATCCAAGACTCGATCACGAGGCCGTGCTGCTCGCTCGTCTCTTTTCCGACTTTGGTGGGCGTTTCGCGCAAGAAGTTCCTTGGCAACATAACGTGCAAACAGGATCCAAAGGAACGTGTCTACGCCACCGCGGCAGCTTGCACTGCTGCCATCGCCGCTGGTGCCGACATTCTTAGGGTGCACGATGTAGAGCAGATTCGAGACGTCGCCGTCACATCCGACGCCATCTACCGTCAGTAGTGTCGCAAAAGGATTGGATCGGATCATTACGTTGTCGAGGAGTCGTCATGTGGTTGATAAGGATTTGATAGAATTACAAAACGCAGCGAAGCGTTGGGAACACGGAAGCGAGGCAGTGATTGTCCATCGATTGTGCACTTATTGCATTGATATTTGAGCTTGGCAATTTTCGTCTACTGCTGCATGGGAGCCTGTTCGGGCATGGTGGAAGCGTCCTGGAGCTGAGCCGCGCTCCTCTGTGCGGGATCTTTTGGCTCGACGAGGTGCATCTTTTCGCCGATCTTGTGCACTTTCTCCTTGATGCCCGCCATGCCGGTCGAGTTTTCGTGGCGATGATTGCGCTTCTCTTGCGCCTGTTCCGCCTCGATCTGCTTTTCGACCCTTCGTTCTTCCCATCCTGGTGGACCCTCGGGCGCCTTCCCTGGTCGGATGATTGATGGCGTTGGCTTGCTTGTTGTTGTCATTACGGTGTGTGACGGATTCAGAGGTTTCCAGTGATGTCCAAAGACGTTCGAGATTGTTCGAGGTGCAGTATCCGTGTGAGGAGCTGAAGAGAGCCGGCGGATGGTAGAGTGTGGTTCAGAAGCAAGCCAGAAGGCCGTGTTGAAAGTCACTTGGCATCACAGGGTCGTGGTTCTGGGCTCGGGGTCCTGAGAGCCTTAGCGACTTCCAAAAGATGCAGTCGCAGATCCGTTTCAGTATCTGCGCGATGAAGCAATCGCGCGTGTCGAGAGCGTTTAGAGATCACCGATCCAAGAAATAGATCGCCGATATCACTAGAGCGGCGACTTCGAAACCTCACTCAGACTAGCTGCTAACTCACTGCCAACCAAGGCTAGCCGAAACTGCAGTGAGCTTTGCTCGATAGATCCCCGAGGCGACGCAGCAGGTCATCACAAGAGGTAGGTTGATAGAGGTACCAAAAGCTCGGCGACTTCGTTCACAGGTGATTGAAGCCAGGAAATGGTGATGGTCCTCCAGCCGATGGCGGCTTCTCCATCGACTGTTCCATATCTGAGCTGTTTGCTGCCGACACAGATACTTTGATGGCCTGCTGCCCTTTCGTCATATCTTGCTCGACCTTTTTGTCTTTGGAACAAGCTGACGATCGGCATCAGTCATGGTTGCAGGTCGAGAGATTATGGATGATGCATGTGGCCGTGCGCGTATTGCCGAGAACTCAGAATCCAGCCTCTGACGACCAAAAAAGGCTTTCTCGCCTGGAAAAAGCTTCTCATGCGATCCGCTGATACGGTCAGAGACGACAAGGTCACACAGCAACGACGATGACCATCGCATGAGTGACCGACACGGCAACCGCAGACAGTCGCTCGGAAGGTGTCATCAACAGCAGGCCTTAGAAGCTTCGCAATGACTGTTGTGAAGATATATGAGGCCGAGTCTCGACGACGATAACCAATCCCACTTTGCTACCGATTCTCCTTCTTCACCCGCCAACGTCCCTCTCCAGCAAAAAAAGCCATACAGCCCAACACCACACACTTCGTACACGTGAGTATGCTTGCATTCGCCTCCCCAAGGTCGTCACTACGGGGAATCTAGGGTCCAGAAAGGTACATCGCCTCTCCGTTGCCAGCGGGCATTCGCCCGAAGTGGACCGAAGGAGCGTTTCGAAGCCAGACGTTGGGTTCGCTCTTCTACGAGTTCCAGAAGCAGCAGATGGCATGCTCTCCGAGGCTCGTGTCCGAGATTTGTGTTTGGACTCAGGGTCACACCTGCTTGGCAGACTTTTCGCTCCAGACTAGGCTAGCGTTCATCATCAGGTTTGCGGCGCATTGGCGCTTCTCTTGGGCTACAGCGTAGCATGTTCTGATTTGATGGACAAGAAGAGCGAGAAGACCATATCCGTCACGCAGCTGAGCAGCCTTTCGTCGTGGGAAATCATGCCGGAGCTCCCTTCCTGTCTCGTATTGTTCCTACTGGTTCCGAAGGTGCTCCGTGTTTGAGGCAGTCGACTCCGTCATGACCTTGCAAGACGCTCATCATGCGAGTGGGGACGACTGCAAAGAAACGACGGCGACCCGTACGGTGATTCTCCGTGATTTCCCCGCTCTGCTGGCTTCGTCACGCTCGAGACCTAAGCTTCGATACAGTCACTTCTGAGCTCCGATGCTCGGAACTCTGCCTCCAAAGGGGTCTTCTCGAAAAACGTCACGCACACACACCTTCGGGCGTCGGCCGCGCCGCCCGAAAAGGGAGCTGACTGGGTTTCTGCCGCGTGCACCGGCCAATTTTCGCACCCACCTCGGCTGCTGGCTTTTCTTACCGCTTCCTGCAGCTGTCATTTTTCGCATCGTGCGCTTCCCCGCACTTTTTTGGGCTGTTGCTGTTGGAACCCACTCGAGCTTTGTCACAGCGTGCTCGCTTCCAGCTGGTTTCGGGCTCTCCGTTGAATCGATTTACGTGCACAGGCCAATGGCGCAAAGCCGTCTCGGAAGGCCCGCCACGGGCTTTGCCTCGGACTCTCGAGACCGAGCGCTTCGACTGCTGCTGTGCTGTTGCTGCTCTGGGCTTGACTGACGCTCTTCTGTTGCCCCACCGTGCGGTCGATCTTGCTTGGCTGTGCAGTCACAGCCCTCGACAAGATATAAGACTGCGCCATGTTTGCTCGAGCTTCCCTTCTACGCACCACACTCCCCCGTTTCGCATCCTCTTCTCGTCTCTTCTCTACTACAAAGCCCAACATGGTCAAGGTAAGTTTGCAAGCATGCTCGCCCGTGCTTTAGAATCCAAGACTGACGACCCGCTGCCATTACGTCCACTGCTTTGCTCTATTCCAGATCGTCGCTGTCCTCTACACCGCCGGCAAGTACGGTGACGCGCAGCCTCGCCTGCTCGGCACCGTCGAGAACAAGCTTGGCATCGCCGACTGGCTCAAGGAGCAGGGCCACGAATTCATCGTCACCGCCGACAAGGACGGCCCCGACTCCGAGTTCCGCAAGCACGTCAAGGATGCCGAGATCGTCATCACCACCCCCTTCCACCCCGGCTACCTCACCGCTGAGGTGCTCGAGGAGGCCAAGAACCTCAAGTGCTGCATCACCGCCGGTGTCGGCTCCGACCATGTCGACCTCGACGTCGCCAACAAGAAGAACATCTCGGTGTACGAGGTCACCGGCTCCAATGTCGTCTCGGTCGCCGAACACGTCGTCATGACCATCCTCGTGCTCGTTCGCAACTTCGTCCCCGCCAACCGTCAGTACCTTGAGGGCGACTGGAACGTCGCTGAAGTCGCCCGCGAGTCATACGATCTCGAGGGCAAGGTCGTCGGCACCCTCGGATCCGGTCGCATCGGCACTCGTGTCTTGCAGCGATTGAAGCCATTCGACTGCGCCAAGCTCACCTACTACGACTACCAGCGCAACGAGACCCTCGAGAAGGAGACGGGCGCCGTCCGCGTCGAGGACCTCAAGGAGTTCTTGTCCGAGCTCGACGTCCTCACTATCAACTGCCCCCTCTACGAAGGCACCAAGGGTCTCATCAACGCCGAGAAGATCGGCTGGATGAAGAAGGGCGCCTGGATCGTCAACACTGCCCGTGGCGCCATCGTCAATGCCAAGGACGTCGCCGCAGCGCTCGAGAGCGGCCATCTTCGTGGTTACGGAGGCGATGTCAGTGAAGTCCAGCCGTGCCCGCCCGACCACGTCTTTCACAGCATGGCTGCAAACCACAACGGTATTCCCTACAAGCATGGTATCGGCGGCAACGCAATGACGCCCCATATCTCTGGTACCTCCATCGATGCCCAGGAGCGATACGCCGCCGGTGTGAAGGAGATCTTGACCAACTACTTCAGCGGCAAGCCCCAGACCCCAGCAAACATCATTGTCGAGGGTGGATCCTACGCTACTAAGGCGTACGGTCAGCGCAAGTAGAGCTAGATCATGTCCATTTACAGTCCACGAACTTATTAACGATCACAACTTCACCTCTTGACGACGTCAAGCAGTCTGCCTGACCGGAATCTACCGAATGGCGAGCCAAAATGTTGTCGTTCAATGAGACGTGATGTGAAACTACAAAGTGTGATCGAATCAGAGGCGATGTCAGTGAAATTTAGCCGTGCCAGCCAGACCACGTCTTTCACAGCATGGCTACAAACCACAATGGCATCCCCTACAAGCATGGTGCTGATGAAAGTCGAGATTCGAGCGTGCGACGGCGCTTTTTCGCTTGGTCGTTGCAGTGCGTCGCTAGTCTTCAAGGAGCTGTCGTTGAAGCCAAAGAAAGACAAGCGACAGAAAAAGTCAGCAATAGCCCAACCAACAAAGCCCAATGTATGCCATACTCACATCATTCAGACGTCGCGACGCCTCGTTGATCAGCTGGAACATGCGACTGTACATTTGATCACGAGCCTCTGGACTAGCACGAGCGCCAAGCGTGTTGAGCCAATTGGCCATTGTCTGCGCGTGACCGCTCGTGAGGATGTAGTACTCTTCCAGAGCCTCACTCCTGGGCCTGGAAGTCTCGGTCGAGTGCTGCGTGAGGGAGCTCGTCGAGGGTTGCGTGGGAGAGTTCATCGAGTGTTGCAATACGGATTGCGTTGAGCGTGGTGTGGCGGA
Source organism: Sporisorium sorghi (assembly GCA_023212695.1). Taxonomy (NCBI): domain Eukaryota; kingdom Fungi; phylum Basidiomycota; class Ustilaginomycetes; order Ustilaginales; family Ustilaginaceae; genus Sporisorium; species Sporisorium sorghi. The sequence continues at coordinate 10,059 of JALCCG010000188.1, read as the reverse complement.
TTGCACCGGGGCTTTAGTGACGACAGAGAGAGGACTAGGCTGCACAGGGCTCCGAGTCAAGTTCAGAACCACTCGACATGGCGTCTTTGCTGGAGATGAGCTAACAGAGGCGGGAGCGGCAGGAGTACTGCGAGTGGCCGAAGGAAGAGGAGTCGAAGGCGCAGAAGCCGGAAGCGGAGCCGACGACGAGGTAGCGGCAGCTGCCACCGAGGTCGACGAAGTAGTGGCTGGCGCTGGCGGGTAGTCGCGACGCCTGTCCTTGGGACCACCCAAGTGAGCGCCATAGACCTTCCTTTCAGCAGCCATGAATGCAGCATTGTATTCCAGGCTCGGCTCGTCCTCGAGCTCTAGCATCATGAGTCGGAGATGAGTCTTATCCAAGATCCATTTACAGTCGCAGCTCTTGTTGTCATCCGAGCAACTGCGACACTTTTCGAGCAAAGAATCGATGGCTGGCCGCATGCATGGAATGCCTTGACTGGTGCAAGTGGTGCAACCGTCTTCAGACCAGTGCGTCTCCAGCAGGATCTCCCGAAGCTGCATCAGACGCAGGCCTGGGCGGCGGTTATACGAGGAGGATGAAGTGCGAGGTTGAGTATGGCGAGGATGGCAGGGATGGCGGGGATCGTAGTCGTCATCTGGTGAGCGAGCACGCTTGGGGCTGACTGCGACGGTGCCGTTAGAGCTATCCTCGTCGCACATGGCGGAAAGCGTGTGAACTAGGAGGCTCTAATGGGATCAAGACGGAGGTACGTGATGGCAGGAAAGGATGGGGTCTCAAGAAAGAATTACTTTATAGACTTCGACTAGCTCTTGTTGGAAATATCATGTGGCCGATGCTTCCCTCAAGAGCTGCACTTCAGAGACGTGCTTGTTCGTGCATGCGGCACCAACGACTCAGAGTCAAGGCGCTGCGCATTGTAGGAAGAGTTGCAATTCGACCGGACAGGGAGGCGCAACGTGAGTGTCAGGAGAAGTTGAGCTGCTCTTTCCGAACGGAGTATCGGCTCAATCAATGCCGAGCATCAGCAAGAGTTGAAGAGGTGCTCGAGGAGCGCAGAACAATTCACGTTTCAGAACGCGCGTAAAGAGGTCGAGGCCAACCAAGACCCACCGCCAAGCATCAGCAAGATTTGGCGATGTGCGCATCGAGATCCTGGCGACTCGAAAGTCCCAGGCTGCTGAAGACAACAAGCCGGCCGAGGCGCACCTTGCGACAAGGTAACCAGCTGGTCATTTGCGTCGCCATGCATATTGTCCGCAATTGCAGCGCGCGACTTCTGTGCAAGGTTTGCATCAAGGTTCGGGCTAGAGTTTTACTGTTGTCTGGCAGACTGCCCGGTCTGCCTAGATCTCCAAATGTGTCAGAGAGGTGATCAGTCGTCACATTTTAGACCCAACTCAACCTTGTGAGGGGGTGGAAAGCGATCAGATTGCGACGAGCGAAAACAAAGTTGGCAGCCAGACCTCTCCTCGACCGCAAGGACGTCCAAGAGGACCATAAGCTTCTCAACGTGCAGGCGACTCGGACCAGGCGCCGACGGCTGTGCGTGAAATCAGAGTTGCCATCATACAGCTTCGCCAGCATGAAAGTTGCGATCCCACGGCTGCGCTTCTGGTCTCACCATCTTGCCTCGTCTGCTGCCTCTCTCACCGCTCCGCTCAGGGTTTCAACGGCCGCATCGGCTAAACCAGCTGCAGGCATAGCGGCACGTCGAGATACTTCTTCCGCTCCATCTTGCCTCCTGGCTACTGAGTAGCAAAGCATCGCATCGACCCAGCTGCCTTGGACGTCCATGGACCTACTGCGCACTCTATGCGGGCGCCTGAGCCTCCGCGCATGATATCCGAAGGTCAGTCTCAAGCGAAAGAGAGGTGTGCATCAACTGGTCATGGAGGGCGTGCACGTACGGGCCGAGGCTGTCGTCCGGATCACCCTATCCAACTCATGATGATTCAATCTTATTGCACTCTTGCATCGAGTGCTCTGCTCCGTACTTCGAATGTCGTTTCAGCCGAGCGAGCAGCAGCGCTACCTGCTTAGTCGTTCGCCCTGCGCTGAATGAGCCCCCTCACGGCGGGCTGAGAGGCACTGAGCTGAGACTGGAAAGGGTTTTTTAGAAAACTCGTCGTGTCAGAAGATCTCATCGACGAAAACGTCGATGAAGTTCAGGCTTAGGATTTCGACGAAAACGTCGACGGCCGAGCGAAGCCAGGATTCGGGGAGTTTCGAGACTTCGAAAGCCTTTCAATATGCCACAATGCGACGCCTTCGTTGCGAGAAGGGTCCATCTTCTGCCGGCTTGCTCACTGCCTTTCCTTTGACAGCGCCATGGTGGAAAACTCAAGTCTACGAACGCTGTGTTCGGCTTACTGACATCTTAACTTCACTTCTTGCAGCCTGACCGCCGTTTCATCTGAGCCAGCCTGACGCTGCGCTCATCTGGCCGGTCGTCGTCGATGTGCCTCACGTCACACGTCACTCGTCCAGTCTCCGTTGTGTTTCTCATCTCGATTCTTAGTCTAGTCGTACAACGCGAAACCGCAGCCTACTTCTCCCGTCCATCCCCCCCTTCCGCTTCATCGCTTTTCTCCATCCGTTGCACCTCCATCAAAACACACCGTCCCACCTTTCAGAATTGCAACAAGTTTGGCTGCTCGCTCTCCCTGATCCCTTTGCCGAAGTCAGACGTAGGCTGGAAAGGCTTGATCGTTGAGCCGCCAAAGCCTGTTGGTTGCGGTTGGAGTTGAGATTGCTGCGGCTGAGCTGATCCGAATGCATTCGTGCTGCCACTGAAACCATTCAAGCCAGTGCCTCCGCCGATGTTGAACGGTGTACTGCCCTGCTGCTGCTGAGGGTGTGTTGAGCCGGGCGTTGAGCTGCTAAATGCAGAGTTGAATGCACTCAACGCGCTGCTGTTCGAAGCGGACGGCAATCCAGACGTGGTCGATGTCGAGGCCGAGGAGGCAAATGCACCTCCACTACCCGAAGCAGCGCTGCTGTTGAACGCCCCCAGACCGGTGAATTGCGGCTGCTGCTGCTGTGCCTGCAACAGCGGGCTGGCAACACGCGCAAACGGATTGCCCGTCATCTGAGGCGCCAGGCCGCCCGAACTGCCCCCTGCAGCGCTGCCGAACTGCGAATTGCCGGCAAGACTAGCACCGAACGACGATTCTGGCTTGAAAGGGCGCACGCTACTGCCTCCAAATCCGGTCGGTTGCGGTTGCAGCGCCTGCGTCTGTGGCTGCGGTGGCTGTGTCGACGTTGAACCTGCAGCATTGTTACCGAACGACAAGGCGCCAAACTGCGACGAGAGATCGTTCGAAGGCTGACCCGTCGGCGTCGAGACCGCGCCCGATCCGGCATTGTTGGTGCTGCCAGCGTTGTTCTGGTTCTGGAACGTGAACTCAGACGCAACGCTGCCGATGAGCCCGGTCTTTTGGGGTGCAAGCAGGCCGCTTCCGCTTTGCTGCTGCTGCTGTTGACCGCCGGCATTCTTGCCAGTGGGATCGCTTCCATCCCACGCGTTGGCGCCGAGGCCATAGTGTCCACCGTTCGGCGCGCCAAATGCGTTCATGGCAAGCTGGTTGAGCGAAGGGCTTTTGGGTGCAGGGGGTGAGGCGGGCGGCGGCGTGGATCCAGGTGGTGGGGCAAAGGGGTTGCGAGAACCGGTCTTTTGCGGCAGCAACGGCTTGGCCGGGCTCGAAGCAGGCTCGGACGGCTTGTTCTGCTGCCCATTGGTCTGCGACGAGAATGCGGAGTTGAAGGACGAGAGGGCAGACGACTGCTGCTGTTGGTTTGACGCTTGGCCGAAAGAGTTTGCAGAAGTCTGTTGTGCTGGGATTTGGGGCTGAGAAGGGGTGGCGGTGTGCTGAGGTTGCAGGGCCTGCTGGAAAGGCTGGCTCTGCTGTTGCTGCTGCTGTTGCGGCTGACTGAACATGCTCGACTGACCATCAAACGCGCCAAAGGGGCCACCGAAACCGGTAGGCTGAGGCATGATCGACTGTCGGAAAGGGTTGAAACCAGTCACTTGTGGCTGAAGGAAGCCCGTCATCTGCGGTTGCATTCCGCCAAAACCGGTCATCTGTCGATGCACAGGCATCTGCATGCCCGTCTGCTGCTGAGCCATGAACGGGTTGTAACCAGTCATCTGGGGCTGCAAACTTCCCATACCCATGCCGCCAAACCCGGTGCCGTTCATGCCCATCATACCAGTAGGCTGGGCCTGGAGGAAGAGGCTCTGTTCCGCTGGAACATTGGAGAAGATGTTCTGACCTCCGTCGTTGTCGATGCTGGCGAAGAAGTCTTGCAGGTCCTGATTCGAGGTCGGGGGCTTGACTTTGCGCTCGGGCTTGTCAGGTTCCTGGATGGTGATGCTTTTCTTGGACTCGCTCTTGGGCACGCCTGCCGAAGTTGTCGAGGTGGGTCGAGCGGTGGATGCTGCAGGTGTGCCATCGGCGATGCGTTTGTTCTCCTTGTACTCTTTGCGATTCTGCTCAAAGTTGGGGTCTTTGAGATACTCTTCGAGCGCGCCGGCGAGCGAGACGGGAGCGTGTTTGAGCGAAGGGATGGCGAGATTGAGGCTGTAAGAAGCCTTCTTAGCGCTGTTGAGGAAAGCGACGACGTTTTCGGTCTGACGGCAAAAGCGGCGGTAGAGCTCCAAGGCGCGCTCGGCGTCGGATTTGGCCATTTCAAAGTAGTGCTCGAGAATGTTGATAACGCCTTCGTTGATGGCAGTGTAGATGGCGAGGAGGTCCTTGAGGGTCATACGGAAGGCAGCCATGACGAGATCATCGTTGAGGTCGTCGAGGAAGAAGGAACACTGCATGAGGACGCTGGCCACTTTTTGGGTGGCAGAGACTTCACGCAGCAGACCCTTATCGACGGAAAGCTTTCGCAAGCGGTTGCTGTTGCTAGCACCGTTGGAGTGAGCGCGAGAGTGGTCGGAAGAGCGGATGACATCGTGCTTGAGGTCGCGATAGGCACGGACACGCTCGTCGAGGTACTGGGCGTAGACGGAAAGCGTCTGAGGAGCCGGGTAGCCGGACCAGCTGTTGTTGGAGACGTTGCGGAGACGGATGTTGCCGATGTCGGAGGAGAGGTGGCTGAGGACGTTATCGACTTCGCCATTCCTGATCATAGTATGGAGGATGACCAACGACTTGAGCACGACGGTGGCATTTGGCTCGCGTAGACGGTTGCCGAGAGCTCTGCACACATCTTGAAGCGAGCCATCGGTAGCGAAGGTGGTGGCGATGATGGGATCGATGTACTTGGGTTTGATGCCACCGGACTTTGGCTTGGTGGCGCCTTTGACGACCTTGTCGTAGCTACGTAGCGGGAAATTGTATCGAGGAAGGAGTCGTGTGGATGGTCAGCATTTCAGGCAAAGCGGGCGGGAGCATCTGGGTCGATGCGGGACAAACTTACCTTGACATGGTGAAAGTGAGGGACAGCCGCGGACGGCGGGCAAATGCGTCGTATCCAGCGCTTTCCGCGAGTGTATGAATGGAGGAGATTCACGCCCCTTCGTGTGCTGGAATCGGTCGCAGCGGCTCTAAGATGGTTTCGCGGACGTGTGCGGATGGATTGTTGATGCCAAGGGTATCCGCCGTGACTTGATGGAACCAAGACGTGTATCGACCTGATGCAGTCCTGAGGATCAAAGACAGCGAGGCTGGATCCCAGCAAGCAAAGGAGATGGTGATGATGGAGTGGGAGGGATGAGAAGGAGAAGCGTCAGCAACCGACGTCAAGCTTGTGGAGCAGTCTAAAAATCTACACACACGCTCGCAGTCTGACGCCGGCCATCCCGACCTCGCTCTTCAGGCACAGAGCCTGTCTGCAGTCTCAGCTCTCGTCGCTCGCTCTCGTCTTCTGTCTCGGAAGTCGCGACTTTGCATTTCGAAATCATTGTTCGCCGCCCAAATTCACAGTCTCATGATCCGTGCGCTCCCACCAAAAGCCGTCCGGCTCGTAGCAACATCCTCTCCCACTTCCACTTCTAGTCACAACGACACTCCGTGGACACTGTAGAACAGCAAGTTCGCTATCCGACCGCTTCGGATCGACTGAGGAGGGCTGCTTGCTGGTGGTCGAGTTTTGCTACAATCACTGAGTTTGTCGAGGTCCCAGACAGGCAAACTGGAATTTCGAGTGATTTCGTCATAGAGCTGCGAGTCCGCTTGACTTCTGTGGAGGCTTGTTGGCCGGTAAAGCGACGCGACCCTCATCTCTGTCATCTGTCACGACTCTCGGATGTTGAGCCGAATCTTCTTCAACGAACAAGCTTGGTCGCAACGGAAGAGATCCGCGCCTCTATCACACTCACGAAGGTCGTTCGTGATGGAGAAGAGCAGCAATCCTAGATTACAATACAAATACACGCTACTGAAAGACAATTCCGAGACCATCACAACGAACTTTGCACCTTGGGCAGTAGCGTCTCCTTGAGAAACTTTTCCAGTTTGGTCGCGCTCTTTGCGTATGGAGACGACGCCGGGTTGTACGCTCGACAGTTGTCAAAGATGAGTTGGGCGTCGGCCACGAGCTCGTCCACATTGGCGTACTGGTTGTTCTCGAGCTTCGCCTCCATGGTCGACAGATCCATCGGATTCTTGATCACGTCGTAGTAGTCGGTCACCTCGTCTCCGTTGACCGGGTTGACGAACGGCCATGCGCTGCCGTGCCCATTGAGCTCCACCAGAATGTGACGCATCACGGCAAAGTGCGGTCCTCGCTTCGGTCGTCGACTGAGCTCGTCCATCTCGGGCGTCCATCCGCTCTCCTTCAACCCTGGCACCTCGGATGGGTCCACCAAGAACGTCGCTGTCGGATCCTCTTCGCCGTTGTGCTGATCGCGCTTGGCTGCGCGTTCCGGTTTGGCCACAGTCCCGTCTGGATTCTCTATCAAGCCTTTGAGCTTGATCAGACGGTCGCGATCGTGCATCGCCTGCAACCCCTTGTGCACCACGTGCGAGCGGCTGATGCTTCGGATCTTGGCCAGCACCATTTCCTTCTGCGCTGCAAGCATGTCTTGCACCTCCAAGTACTTGACGCGCGGCACCATGCTGCACTGCATCAGCGTACCTCCTTCGTAGTCCTTGATGTAGCCTACCCAGATGGATCGGTCCAGACTGATCTCCTTGGTGAACCCTTGCTTCTTGAAGTAGCCGATCGCATAGTTGTCGGCATACGTCAGAAAGTGCATCACGGGTGACGACGCCTTGACGTGGTCCTTGAGATGATTCATCAGATGCGAGCCGTACCCTTTGACCTGTTCCGTGCTCGTGATTGCACAGAATACGATCTCGGCAAACTTGCGCTGCTTGAACGGACGGTAGGTGATGCCGCCCACCACTTGCAATCCACGCTTGACGATGGCTACACTCTGGTGGTTGCGGTCAAACACCAGCCGCGAGATGTATTCGCGTGGCATCTTGGGCAGCTGACGCTGGAAGATGTTTTTCAGTCCCGTGAGCAGAATCATCGACTCGTGGTTGTCGTCATTGGTCACCACTCGGAATTGGATGAGTCCCGTACGCTCCTCGATCACGGCTGGGCGCTCCTTTTTCGGTGCAACGCCCTCTTCGGCTGCCGATGCGGCGCTTTTGGGTGCTGGCTGGAGCTCCTCCTCGAGATCGATAGCTTCTTCCGCTTTGACCTTGGTCGTGCCGTCTTCGCCCTCGTCCTTGTTAGACGTCGGATCGACGCCATCTTGCGCCTCTCCTGCTGCGGGCTCTGCCGCTGCTTCCGCCGCTTCCGCCTGCTTGAGCTCGGTCGATTCGTCACTGAGGTCGGTCGACATGTTGGCTTCCGTCATGCTTTCCTTCGTTAGGTCGGACGACACGAACTTCCTTCGCTTGGCATCGTGCCGCCCATTGGCTGCGCTTGGCTCGGTTGATTGTTGTCGCGATGCAGGATTGGAATGGATCACAGTCAACTCTGGGCTGGATAGTCGACTTGAGGTGGCTACCGATGCCTCCCTGTCGCGCGACCGTGATCGTGAACGTGACGTCTCTCGGAGCTTGCGTTTGCGATTCAAGCTCTGCAGAAGCGGGGTGGAAGAGTGAGGTCCGGAGCCGTTGGGGAGCGCCTGAGTGGATGGGTGGGGACTCGGCGTGGCGTCGGGCACGGTGCTTAGTTGCGAGACCGGACTGGAAGCCTCGACGAGCCCGTCGGCACCAACAGGCCGCATCTGTTTGCGCAGCGACTCGATATCCGCGTCCACATAGTCAAAGTCGAGCAGCTTGCCCTTGTCTTCCAGCAGTTCATCCAGTCGTACTGCTACTTTGGCTCTGCGTGTGGCTTCCTCGTCGTCGGCGTCGGTGAGAGCAGCGTGCTCTTCCACGCTGCGACCGCAAGTATCGCACTTGACCGCGTCCCAATCCGCTTTTAGCTTAACATCATCAACCTGGCGCGAATCGTGTCGTGAGCCTCGCGAAACGGGGTCCTCGACAATCTCTTCGTACTCGGAGGGCTTGAAACCGAAGCAGGAGGGTGCTACCGAATCGGCTGTATTCGATGCAGATGACGCGGGTGTGTGTCGAGCGATCTTTATCAGGCGTTGAGATGGAGAAAGCCTGTGTAGCGTTCTGGCGCCTGATGGGTAGAGGAGAGGCATGATGAGTGTCGCGGTGCCGGGTTATGACCACTCGGGCGGCGTGAGGAGCTTGGGCGTGTGCATGCGGCTCTGATGGTGAGTGTTCGAGAACGAGATCGTTGCAAGGCGAGTGTACAATCAGCCGTCTTCCTCTAGCGAAGCGGGTGACTTGCTGCAAGAATCAGGTAAGTTTTGTGAGAAGGAGGACGATGATGATGATGGAGTTGCGGAAGAAAGAGCACGATCCGAGTGTTGATCTCCGCAAAACAGTCAAAGTTGCCGAGTCGCGTTGTGCCCGCGTTCCCGATTTCCGAATCTTGGAATCGTGACTTGAAGGTGTTGCGCATTTCCAGCCGAAGCTTGCGCCCTTGCTTTTTCCCACCCTTCCGCACCACCAACGACACTCGAATACTCTCGCAGCTCGGCTCTCGTCGCTACTGAAGAGCAGATAGCTCGCGTCAAGATGTACTGCATGCGGTGGTGGATCCCGCTGTTCCTCCTGCCGTTCCCCAAGACGTCGCCTTTGTTCTTGGTGCTCTTCCTCTTCTCGTTCACGCTGCACTCGCAACCATGCATGTATTGCGCGCTGATTCTCTTGGGTCTCTTTACCACCTCACCGAACTGGTATAGTCCTGTCACCTCCGTGGTGCCGCTGGACTCGACAAACTCGACGGCATCGATAGGCTCCTCGAACACCTCGGCACCGCGGTCCAGCTATGGGTGGCTCGATTTGGGGTATTCTGGCGGCAACGGCTTCTTCAGTCCCCTGTCCAGGCCGCAAACTGGCTCGAACCTCACTCAAGATGCTAGTCCGAGCACTGCGGACTTCTACCGCCTCTCGATACCCTGGTCGGAATCGCAAGTGCAGATCCCGAAACGCTTCTACGTCGGTGTGGGCAAGCATCGCGGGCTCGGTGTATGGGTCGACCTGGGCAGCGACATCAAGGGCGTAACGTCATCTTCTGCAACATCGGAGACGCCGACAAGCCCTTCGACTATTGCAGCAAGCAAGCATGTAGAGTTGTAACAAGCCTTGCCACGCCGCGATCAGGCACGCAATATACCCACGGGCGACCATCGCTCGTCGACAGATCCCGCCCTCTCTTTCTGCTCGACACTCAAACACGATCGCATCTGAGTCAACCCACCAAAACGAATCTGAATGGTGTCTATCAATGAAGCGTTGTGAATACCTACAGCTCATCGACTTCCAAGCCCACGGATCGGCCCAATTTGCTATTTGTTAGGCCGCGCTGCGCTGCTGCTGCTGCTGCTGCTGCTGCGAAATCAGGATCTCGAGCTCCCGCGATCTGGATAAATGCCGACGCGGTTCCACGACAAGAGGCACGAGACAGAAGAGTCGCGTAACGTGTATCACGTAGATGTGGAATTCACATAGGTGTGGAATTGAGGGGGACTTGCGAAATTTGGGCCAAAACAGGCAAGTCCCCCTCCA
>JALCCG010000187.1:27376-41985 GCA_023212695.1 Sporisorium sorghi | reverse complement strand
CTTATATACATGCAAGTGAGCTAGCTATCCCTCACTATGAGCATGTGTCAACTACAGCATAAGTCCCAAGTCCCCTCGCTGAGCATCCATCATGCTCTGACAAAGTGCCACACTCAGTACTGAGTGTTCATAGCCTCCAGCGGAGGACCAACACTCAGTGCTGAGTGTTCATAGCCTCCAGCGGAGGACCAACACTCAGTGCTGAGTGTTGCTTCCCTTCGAGCGTGCTCATGATACTACTTGCGAGCTTCTGTGCTCTCTGATTGGTTCAGCTCTCCCAGGTCCGAGTGTTACCTTGAGTTCGACCGACCATCCTTGAGTTCGACCAGTTAAGGTGACTCGTCTCGGTTCCATCTGGGTGCAAAGGTTTCCCTGGGAGGTTTGTCATTGGTCCATTGGGTGTTGGTTCCCGTCACCAAGTGGTCGTAGCCATTTGAGGGTGCTCAACACTCAGCGCTGAGTGTTGAGACCCATGTCTGAGCCAATGAGGTTGCAGTTTCGTGTTATTCGAAGTGGGAAAATTTGCGAGAATTTCTCCGAGGACCGAATGTCGCATCTTGAGATCTTCCGATTGGTTCCAACACTCACTGCTGAGTGTTGGGCCTTGTGGAGTGATGTATCCGAGTATGAGATGGAAGTCTGAATCCGCAGGGCGGATCCAACAAACAGAAGCTGTTTTCATTTTATACTTATCTTTGTTTACAGCGAGTAAATGATTTCAAGGCTTAACAGCCTGTAATAAAAATAGAGGATAAGTAATCGACTTTAAAGGAGAAAGCAGCACATTAAATAAAAAGGAAAATTCCTTTCCTATATAACAATACAATTTTTCTATTTTTTCACCTATTTTTCTCAATTTCTTTTTTTTATTTATTATACCTAAACTTTTTCTGATTTATATATTTATTCTAGTGGTTTTAAATTAACTATATAAATTAAAAAAAGGGGGGGTGTCGAAAGAATAAGTTGTGGTCATCTCACTGACACCGACTCGATTCAAGACTACTTACTCAAGCAGACAAAGATTGTATCATTGCATTTCGGCGTGTAACAGAATCGAGAATGGAAGTCGCTCACGACGAGAACCACGAAGACGACTCCTCCTTGCCCGAAGTCATGTCCGAGCTGATGATCCTGTGCACGTGGCACAGGTAGTCGACGTAGCTCATGGCGTCGTTGTTCTGGTCTTCCACCAGGCTGTTGGCGAGCTCCACTTCAGTGCCGTCGCGGTTCTGTCGAGCGATGAGCACGGGCAGCTCGGGCTTGTTCCTCTGCAACGCAAACGACTGGATGATGGCGCGCACCTGCTTGGACAGCTTGGTCGGCAGCTTGGGCAGGCGCGTCATGCGAGCATCGATCTCCTCCAGCGAGTTGACGCCGTACAGGTCCTCGAGCAGGCGCGGGTTGACGTTGGCACCCAGCCACAGGATGCACATCTCGCCGTTTTCCAGCAAGTAGGCGCCGTGGCCTTCCATGCGCAAGTACGACGGACGCATCAGCGCTGGTGTCTTGATGCGCGTGCCATCGACCGTCGTGCCGTCCGGCTGCTCGATTTTGATCGGCGAGCCGTCGGCGTCCGACATGGTGTGCAGCGCAATCATGCGTGGGTACAGCATTGACATGATCGCCGACACGCCCTGGGCGCGGAAGAAGCGCATGTAGAATGCACGCACGTCCGAAGTGACGTTGCCGCCTTTGATGCTCTTGGTCTTGTTGATCGCCAGCGCATACAACGGGAACAGCTTGAAGCTCTCGGGCAAGATGAGCTGACCAGGGCTCGTAGACGAGGCGCAGTTCCGACGATATGCGAGCAGAATCTTCACGCACTTATCCGTGAGATAGTGACGCACCTCCTTGAGCGGCTTGGCGTGCGCCAGGGACACGACCTCCTTGCTGTAGAACGCCACGGTACTGTCCATGTCGGCGTAGCGGAACACGTTGCCGAGCAGCGAGGTGACGGGTACAGCAATGTTGTGGCATCGCACGCGTCGCTCGCCTTCGGCTGTGGTGTAGAGCACGGCGCACTGGAAGTAGGCCTCGTGCTTCTCGTCCAGCTTGCCGTCGTGCTTGACCAGCGCAGCAATGCACTTGTCGGCATCCATCGTGCCCAGCTCGAGATCGGTGGCGTTGTGCTGGAAAAAGTTGCCAAAGTGGTCGGCAACTCGCAGGCCGTTCGAGCATCGAAGGCGCATCGTGACGTTGTAGGCGGTCTCGCGCAACACGGTGCGTCTGACCTCGCTCAGCAGCTTGACGCCGTCGCGGACAGGATCGAAGCGCGGGTGGAACAGCACCTCACCGCCGGTCAAGCCGGGCAGCACGCCGATCGTCGCCACGTCGATGTACTGCGAGGGGAAGAAGAACATGTTGATGCCGATGCCCGCGTCCACGCACTCTTCGGCGACGCCGCGGTAGAATCCGTCCTGAGGCACAAACAGGTTCTTCTCCTTGTCCGTGCCGTACAGCTTGGTGTCCTCGCGGTGCTTGAGTGCACCAGGTCCGACGGTGGGGATGGTCGACAGGAAGATGTTGACCTGACCTCCGATGGTCGAGAGCGCAGCTTGAGCACCTCGAACCGCCGCACCAAGCGCAGCATCACCGACCATGTTGTCGCCAAACATGCTGGGCAGGTTGTCGAGCAGACCCTCGATGAGATGACGAGACTCCCAAACGTCGGCCAGGAGACCATCGCTGATGGGCACGAACGGCTCGTCAATGTCTCCGACCACGAGCATCTGAGCCTGATCCAACTCTGCCGAGAGATTGTAAAAGTGAAGCGCTCGGTCAAAGGTGAGGATAGCAACGCGGGCACCCTCGACGAGGCCAAAGCCGGGACCCGTGGCGAAATCGGCATCTGGCGCGCCGTTGGTCCCTTCGTCTGCCGAGCTGGCCTTGGGACCGTAGAGCGTCTCTCGAATCGCCTCGACGGAGCTGGCGAGCGCACCCGAGCGAACGGCGCTGTAGCTGACGTCGATGGCGAAAAAGTAGGTCAGAGGGCGCGGAGCACGCACAGTGGTGCGGCCCTTGCCGAGCTGCAAGCCGTTGAGCGCGTCGGAGGCGGCTTTTGTCGCTTGTTTCGCCGCCTGCGCACCCTGGCCGCTGAGGCCGAGCGTGTTGCCTTCGTAGCCCTTTGCATCTGTCTTGGGGTCGAGCTTGGCCGTCTCGGTGCGAGTGCTCGCGGGTGCGACGGGGAGCAACACAGAGGCGGGAGGCGTCGACTGGATGGCCCAGTACTCTTTGGGCACGGCAAAGTCGATCGAGCCGCGCGAGAGCTCGGGACGCTGGTCGAAGTCGACGCGTCGGCCGCTCATGTCGAGGTTGCAAAAGTAGTCGGCGGCGACCTCGGTTGCGGTTCCACAGAGGTTGCACGTCCACTTCTGGCCGCCTTCAACGAAAACACACCAAGCGTTGATGTAGGCTCGGCAGCGCTTGCAACGGGGTGGACCGCTCTCGCCAAAGGTGGCGACTGGGATGGGCGCTTCATCGGGACGAAGCTGTGCAAAGGGCTGCAACAGCACCGCCAGCGGCAGCTGTGAGGTGGTGGCGAGTTCGTCGGTGGCGGGCATGCTGTAGGTGGTGAGTCGGAGATGCTTGGGAGAGCAGTTGCCCTGGTCGACGGCGGCAAAGCTGGTGGTGCTGAGGGGCATGCCGCCTCGTCCGCAGGTGGCGAACCACTCCTTGTCGAAAAAGTCCTGGTCGGCATCCTGCATTTCGACGGGGCTAGGGATCTGATCCGGATCGATCTTGCTGCGAGGTCCTGCGAATCGCTGCCCGGCCTGGTGAGGCGGCTGGGCGATGGCTCCTCCTGGTCCTCCTGCTGCTCCCAAGGCTGCTTGCATACCGGGAACGCTGCTCTGCGGGTTGGAGGGCAAGTTGGGCCGCGCTGCACTTTGCGCCATCATGGCACGGTTGTGGGCGGCTTGGGCGGGGGAGATCATGTTGCGTTGGCCTGGCATCTGGTCAAGCGCGGAATCGTCGTCGTTGGGCTGGTCGAATTGATGACCCTGTTGTGCAACCCTGGCGGCTGCCGCCTGCTGCCAGGGTGCAGGTGGTGGGTTGGGTTGACTGGGTGCGTCGTTCCAGCCGGCTTGCGAGGCGGCTTGCGCATCGGTGTGGTAGGCACGCGCACTGCGTTTTGTTTTTGCGGGACCAGCGTCGGGAGAGAGGGCAGCAGCGGGAGCGGGGCTAGGTTGACGAGCCTGAAGGTGGAGACCAGCCATTTGAGATTCGACGGCGGCGGTGGCAGCGCCAGGCTGTGTAGGGGGACGCGGGCTGAGTCGGCCCTGCAGCGGAGCGCCTCCGGGACCTGCGGACGGCTGTAGGCCTGGCTGCTGTGGATAAGGACGGCCAGGAGGTGGGCGAGCGCCGGTCATGCCTGGAGTGGTAGGACCGGTTGCTGGTCTAGCCATCGGCATACCTGGCTGCTGCTGCTGCTGCTGCTGTGGACGAGCCTGCATGGCTGGGTTGGGCGGTGGTCGAACGCCTTGCTGGCCTTGTTGCGGTTGCTGCGGTGGAACTGGACGCTGCTGTGGATATGGCTGCTGTTGAGGGGCGAAGCGTGGCTGTTGCTGAGCTCCGGGAGGAGGGCCTGGGCGGGGAGGAGCTGGTTGACCCTGGAACGGTGGACCAGCACCTTGGTTGGGCTGCTGAGGATTCATTGCGTGCAGAAAGATGAGAAGAGGAGAGGTCGTCTAGGGAGAGGCGGCCACGGCGAGAAAAGTGAGACACGCCTTTTTGATGTCGCGTCGATACACTGCGCTTGATGGACGCGGCCGCGCTGCTTCGATGGCAGCCTCGATAGTTGGACCAGGGATACGAGGAGGACGAACGAGCTGCAATCGTGCGCGACCAGTAGGATGTCCAGAGTGGAGAAGTGCGATGTAGATGGTGGACGGTGCGAAGAGAAGAAGAGTCGGTGACACGCAAGACAAAGGGAAACCAAGGAAATGAAGTTGGCGCTCTTCGGCCGTGCACTGGCGCTGGCAGTCACAGTCCCGCCCCTTTGGCTGGCCGTGCTTCCAGCTCACCGAGCTAGAAGAGCAACGCGCTTTTTGAGCGGCCCGAGCTTGTCTGTTGGTCTCTGAAAAACATGTCGTGCGAGACGCGATTTTTGCCATTCAACGTTGTCACCCTTTGAAAGCGTAACATTCTTGAATGATTTTTTTTTTTTTTTTTTTTTTTAAATTTTTTATTTTTTTGCGATCTGAAGGCCGAAAAGATGGATTGCGATTGGACGCTGAGCGCGGTCAACGGCGAACGAGGTGCAGCTTGTCGGCGACTCGGTGCCGCTCGGACGCGAATGTTTTTCTTTTTTTCTTTTTTTTTTTTCTTTTTCTGTCTTCTTTCACAGACGCACGCGCCAGCGATCCTTTTTCTCGGAGCACGTTGAGAGGCAGAGACAGCGACAGCTGACAAATTGCAAGGCGGCTGTAACCAGCTACAGTCAGTACACCCGCCAATTCCCTCAACCGAGCCTTGAAGAAATCGAAGAATCGGATCCGGAAGATAAGGTCGTTCCGGCTCGTCGCTTGTTCTAGAGCTCGATACCAGCGTCATTGATATGGAGGATTCTGAGCATTACAACAGCTTGAGCACGTCTTGCCTTGCTAGAGACATAGGATCCGAGTGACCTGTGAGAGGATAGGAGCGTCCTTTGAGGAGGTCTGATCGAACCAGCATCTCTGAGGGCATGGGCATGTGGCGGCCAGGGTTGACGCGATAGTTAGAGAGACCCACAATTTCGCGCACAGCGACTTGGTGGTACAGGCAAAGCCAGGGGCAAGGGACACGGCCTCAGTCGGCGATCCAAGGCTTTCCTTCCACGGTTGGCTTCTGAGCTGCTCTCGCTTGGCAGCTTGTCAGTCGAGTCGCCCTTTCCTCTTCTCTACCACCACATCCTTTCCCTTCCTACTTGCTTATCCTCAAAACCGAAAATGGCCTCCCTTCGCACTGGTCTTCGCGTTGCGCAGCCCTTGCGCGCCGGCGCTCGCAACTTTGCTCGTCCCTCGATTCGCTCGAGCGTTCGCCACTACAGCAGCCCTGCTCCTGGCTCGCCTCCTCGTCCGCAGCCCTCGTCGAGCTCGTCGACCAGCAAGGTTCTGCTCACCTCGGTCGCCATCGCTGCTGTTGCCGGTGGTGCTTTCCTCGCCTTTGGCCAGGATGACAAGAGGTCGATCCTCGGTGTCGGTCCCGACGGTGCCAACAAGCTCTCGGGCTCCAAGGGCTCGGTAGGTGCCGCCACCAGCGCGCACTCCAAGGCCGACTACCAGGCCGTGTACAACGCCATCGCCGAGCAGCTCGAGTCGAAGCCCGAGTACGACGACGGCTCGTACGGTCCCGTGCTGGTGCGTCTGGCATGGCACGCTTCGGGCACGTACGACAAGCACAGCAACACGGGCGGCTCGAACGGTGCCACGATGCGCTTCGCCCCCGAGTCGGAGCACGGCGCCAACGCCGGTCTGGGTGTCGCGCGCGACTTTATGGAGAAGATCCACCAGAAGTTCCCCTGGATCACCTACTCCGACCTGTGGACGCTGGGTGGTGTCGCTGCCATCCAGGAGATGGGCGGCCCCAAGATCCCCTGGCGCCCTGGCCGCAAGGATGCTACTGCCGACAAGTGCACTCCCGATGGCCGACTGCCCGACGGCGACAAGGGCTCAGACCACCTGCGCTACATCTTCTACAAGATGGGCTTCAACGACCAGGAGATTGTTGCTCTCTCGGGTGCGCACGCTCTCGGTCGATGCCACACGGACCGATCGGGCTTCGATGGCCCCTGGACGTTCGCGCCCACGTCGTTCACCAACGAGTACTTCAACCTGCTCATGAACGAGAAGTGGAACCTGCGAAAGTGGAACGGCCCTCCTCAGTTTGAGGACAAGTCGACCAAGAGCCTGATGATGCTCATGACCGACATGGCTCTGGTGCAGGACGCTTCGTTCAAGAAGCACGTTGAGCGCTACGCCAAGAGCGAGGACGAGTTCTTCAACGACTTCCGTGCTGCTTTTGCTAAGCTGCTCGAGCTCGGTGTTCCCGCTGAGAACTTTAAGGCTTTCGAGACCAAGCTGGACGGTGGCAAGCCGTTTGAGTTTGCCACCTCTGCCGAGCAGGAGAACGCCAAGTAATAGGATTCGGCCTCCCCCGTGTCGACCAAGTGTCTTGCTCTATCGCTCTATCGCTCTAATCAAGGTTCAGCTTGAAATTCTTTTTTACACTTGCAACAAGCCATTCGCGGCAAAGTCGAACCTGTGTGTAACAACGTCAATAGGCTCCAACGTAGGCACGATACCGCTGAGGCGTGAAACCGGCAACCGATGAGTACTGAGCAACGAATGCGTTGCCGCGGATACTGCACGGTGGCAGCGCGGTGGGGTCCTCAGCAGTGGTTGGCGGCGTGGGATTGTGAGTTGCTTTCTTTTGTGCTGTTGTGCAATCGATTCGGCCTCCTCGTTCCGACTGTCGATGTGGCATGACTGCAATGCACGCTAAGTTAACCACAAGTGTCGGTCCACCGTGAGAAGAAATCACAAAGGGGTTCGGGGTTCTTTTGCGGACATACCGATGCGAGTCACTGAGAGTGGCGTGCTGCCTTCTTTTTTTGAGAAGGAAAAAGAAGAAAAAAAAAAAAAAAAAAAAAAAAAGAAAGTCAAGTTGATTCTGGCACAGACCCTTCGACTCGTCGACTCGGACCCACCGAAGTCTCATCTTTCCTTCTCTCGTCTCGTCTCGTCCCCTCTTTCGTGTCACTCACTCGCCCACCTAACCTTTGCAACTGTGGTCCAGAGCGGTCCCCACTGGATCACACACACGGCTGCACTGAACCCACACAGCTCTTGACCTGTGCGTTGTCACTTTGCACTGGCTGACAAGCAACGGCGCTCTCCGACAGGCTGTACTGCCCGCATTTGAATCGTATAAAGTCAGGCTCAGGCCTTGCCTTTCCCTCTCTCTCCATCTCACTCTCAACTCGTCGGCACTTATACTATACACACCACCATGTCGATTCCCACCGAAGGACTCGTCTCCGTCGCTTCTAATGTGCAGCCCCAAGCCATCGGCACCGGCTCTCGCGCCGCAAAGGGCAAGACCGTGCTGATCGACAACTACGACAGCTTCACCTACAACGTCGTCCAATTCCTCGCTGAAGCCGGTGCAGACCTCGTCGTATACCGCAACGACAAGGTCACTCTCGAGGAGATTGAGGCTCTCAACCCAGCCAACATCGTCATCAGCCCCGGCCCCGGTCATCCGCTCCACGACTCGGGCATCTCGATCCCTTGCATCAAGCACTTTGCCGGCAAGATCCCCATCCTCGGCGTCTGCATGGGCTTGCAGTCCATCTACTCTGCCTACACTGGTGTCGTCGAGTTTGCCGGCGAGATCGTTCACGGCAAGACCTCCGAGATCGCTCACGATGGCAAGGGTCTTTACGCTGGTCTGCCGGCTCACGGTGTGGTGGGCACACGCTACCACAGTCTCGCCGCTCAGCTGCCCAGTCTGCCCAAGGAGCTCGTCGTCACCTCCAAGACCGAGAGTGGTGTCGTCATGGGCATCCGTCACACTCGCTATACCGTCGAGGCCGTCCAGTACCACCCGGAGAGCATCCTCAGCGTCGGTGGCCGTGAGATGATGGTCAACTTCCTCAGCTGGACCGGAGGCACCTGGGATGCCAACCCGCAAGCCAAGGTCGATGCTGCTGCCATCGAGCGTGCCGAAAGCACCACCGAGCCCGTCCTCGCCATGGCTGCTCCGGGCGCTGCTGCTGCTGCTGCCAACGGCGCTCAACCTCCCGCTGCAGCTGCTACGGGTAGCGTCGGCACCATCCTCGAGAGAATCCACGTGCAGCGACTCAAGGACATCGCTGCCACCAAAGCCATCCCAGGCTTCTCTCAGCGCGACCTCGACATTGCCCTCTCGTTGCACCTCGCGCCTCCGCTCATCAACTTCCCCGAGCGACTCCAGCGTCACGCCTCTCGCGGCCTGCCCGGCGTCATGGCCGAGATGAAGCGCGCCAGTCCCAGCAAGGGCGACATCGACCCCACTGCCCACGCTGGCGCTCAGGCACTCGCATACGCACGCGGTGGCGCCAGCGTCATCAGCGTCCTCACCGAGCCAAAGTGGTTCAAGGGTACCGTCCACGACCTCTCGCTCGCAAGGCGCGCCGTCGACCACCTGCCTGACCGCCCCGCCATCCTGAGGAAGGACTTCATCGTCGACACCTACCAGATCGCTGAAGCACGCCTCGCTGGTGCCGACACGGTGCTGCTCATCGTCGCCATGCTCACCGACGAACACCTCAAGCAGCTGTACGACTACAGTCTCAGCCTCGGCATGGAGCCGTTGGTCGAGGTCAACAATCCAGACGAGATGACGCGCGCCATTAAGCTGGGCGCAAAGGTGGTCGGCGTCAACAACCGCAACCTGCACGACTTTAATGTGGACATGGACACGACGTCGCGACTTGCGGATGCTGCCAACAAGGGCGGCGTCATTCTGTGTGCGCTGAGCGGGATCAGCGGGCGCAGCGATGTGGCCAAGTACCTCAAGGAAGGTGTGGGTGCCGTGCTGGTCGGCGAGGCGCTCATGCGTGCCAAGGACAAGCGTGCTTTCATCCACGATCTGCTCGGTTTGCCTTCGACCAGCTCGGCGGGCGAGACCGTCCCCGGTTCCGTCGTCGGGCACGGCACGCTCGTCAAGATCTGCGGACTGTCGAGCGTCGAAGCAGCACTCACTGCCGCCGAAGCTGGAGCCGACATGCTCGGTATGATCCTCGCGCCTGGCACCAAGCGAACCGTATCGCTCGACCAGGCGCGCGAGATCATCAAAGCCGTCCGCGCTCTCCCCTCCTCCACCTCCTCCTCCTCCCACCTCGACGCAGCCACCGTCGCAGGCTCGATCGAAGCCGGCGTAACCCCGGAAGACTGGTTCTCACTCACGGTCAAAAAGCTGCGCTCGCGCGCAGGCCGCCGCCCGCTCCTCGTCGGCGTATTCCGCGACCAGCCGCTCGCCGAAGTCGCCACCACCGCCGAGCGGCTCGACCTCGACGTGGTGCAGCTGCACGGTCGCTCCGAGGGCATCGAGTGGGCCAAGTTCCTACCCGGGCGGCTGGTGATTCGCGTCTTCTCCGTCGGTCCCGGTGCCAAAGTCGGGCAGGACGTGCTGCGCGAAGTCGCCCGGCCCGGGTACCACCACATTGCCGCTCTGGACACCGCTGCGGTCGGTGGGGACGGCGGGGCGGGCGTTGCGTTCGACTGGTCGGTCGCTAAGCAGATCCGGGAGGCTGATGCGCTGCCCGGTGTGGTTGGCGGGTCGGCGCTTAGGCCCATGCCGATCCTGTTGGCCGGCGGGCTGACGGCGGAGAATGTCGCGCAGGCGATCAAGACCGCCCAGCCGTTCGCCGTGGATACCAGCTCCGGCGTCGAGACGGACGGCAAGAAGGATCTCGCCAAGATCAAGGCTTTCATCGCAGCTGCTCGCAGTGCTGCCGTTTAAAGCTCCTCTCAACTTTTTTTCGTTCATTGTCGTTTTGCAATCATACACCGTTCGACCGCTTCTCAACACACGTTCACAGCGCAAGCGGATCCGGAGCACAATTTTTTGAGTGAGAGACCAAAACTTGTTTGATTTTGACAGAACGACAAAGACAGCTGTATGCGCGAGAACTTACCTATTAAAATGCATTGTGACGGGGTGAAGGAGAAATGTTCCAAGAGGAGCTGTGGGACATGGTTTGGAATGCTGAAGGGGAGGGGAGTGAAGAGGGTATTTGTATACATGCATGGCGAAGTGGTGGAGCATCGAGTGTTAAGGAGTGTGTGTGTGTGTGTGTGTGTGTGTGTGTGACCTGTGAGACATTGGGGGGGTGAGAGCAGCTGTTGGAGCCGCCCTGTCGGGAAAGATTTTTACTTCGTAGCCTTCTTGACCATCTCTCTGGCCCATGCGGCGGTCTTTCTGGTCTCGGCGCCGTGGCCGCGTGCCCTGCCTGCCTTGACGAACTCGGCGACCCACGCGCCGCTCAGGAGCACCTTGAGCTCGCCGTTCGGGTACGCGCTCGCAATGTCACCCAGCAGGCCCAGCGCGCCGCGGATCAGCGGCTCGGACGCCTGGCTCTGCGTCTGCGCCTGCGCCACAAGCGCAATGAACGCAAACATGCCCTCGACGTACGGCTGCAGCGCCTCCACCCGGTTACCCGCCCGCAACCCCGACACCGTGCCCACGTACGCCTCGCAAATCCCCTCGCGCAACGAGTTGATGTAGTCGATCATATCGTAGTCGTTCGGATCCACCGTCTGGATCAGCGACGCCTGCTGCAGCACCGACATGGCCATCTGCAGGTACTTTTCAAACGCAGCGCCAATCGCCATGGCAATGTCGCCAAAGCACGACAGAATCGGCGGCTTGACACTGCGGTTGAGCTGCGGCGACTGCAGGTTGGCAAAGAGCGCACTCATGAAATCGTCGCAGTACTTGGCCGAGCTCTCACCCAGCGCACGGCAAATGTCGCCAATGAGCCCGACGCTGATCGAGCACAGCTGATACTCTTCGTGGTTGCGCAGACCCTCGACCATGAACGGCAGGAAAGCGCTGAGGTACTTTTCAAAGTCGGCCTCGAACGCGGCGATCACGGCACCGACGGTGAAGAAGGCATCCTCGAGCACCGTGGGCTGCTTGCCGCCGTTCTGGATGAGCGTCAAGAGGTTGGTCATGATGCGGTCGCCCAGTGGAAGTGTCTCGCGACCGAGTCGGCGGACACACGCCATGAGGACGCTGCACAGGTTGCCCTGCAGCTCAGCCCAGTTGTTGCGGTCGTCCATACCGACGAGCTGGCCGGCGACCTGGTTGAGCTGCTGCTGTCGGTCGAGGATCTGCACCAAGACGTTGCTAGCCTGCTGGAGACAGTCGGCGGCGCAGTGGGTGACGGAGCTGGCCAAGGCCTCGTAGGCCGAAGTGCGGCTGTTGGACTCGTTCGAGTTGCGACCAGTGGCCTGGAGCAGGCTGCCGACGATGCCCTCGAAGAAAGGCGAGAGCGGCGTGGTGGCAGCTGCGCCGGCGTCGGTGGGCTCGCCTGCGTCGTCGTAGGACTGGGCGTTGGCGCCGAGCTGCTCGGACAGATTCATGATGGCCCAGCAGCAGTTGGTGACGATGCGAGGCTCGTCCTGCAGACCAAGCACGAGCGCCTGAACGAGTGCGGGCAGGTGAACGTCGGTCTTGATCGAATCGCAGCAGAGGTCTGAAATGCGTCCGAGCGTCCATGCAGCAGTATCCTTGACGGCGATGCTCTCGTCGCGGAGCATCTCGATGATGGTTGGCAGCGCCGACTCGACCAAAGGAGCGAGCGTCTTGCGGTCGGGGCCTTCCATGATGGAACCGAAGCACATGACGGCGGCTTCACGCGCGTGCCAGTCGGGGTTCTTGATGTTGCCTTCGACAAAGGGAACTGCCAAGCGCACAATGTCGTCGCCGACCACCTGAGCCAGAAGGCCGACGCAGGTGCCAGCAGCCTTTGAAACGTCCCACTCGTCTTCGTCAGCGTCCTCGTCCTGGGTCTTGAGCAGCTCGAGCAGCACAGGCACAATGTCTGGCAGAGCGATGCGGGCAAAGTTGTAGCACGCGCGCTCGGGCTCCTCGCCAAACTCGGCGGCCTCCTCCGCCTCGAGAGCCAGCTCGATCTCTTCGTCGCACACGGTGGACCAGAACTCGACAGCCTGCAACGCCACCTTGGGCTCCGAGTCGCGCATACCGAGCACCGTAAGACCAAAGAGGGCCTGCTCCATGTAGAAGCGCATCTTGTCGTAGTAGAGCTGCATGATGCGCACCAAGCATTCGTAGGCGGCGACCTTGACGGGCATGTTGGGGCTCTGTGTAGCTTCGCAGACGACCTGCATGATGTAGTTTCGTTCGCCCTCGCGGTCAAAGTTGGCACGCACAAATTCGAGCGAGTTGTACAGCGCCTGAAGCGCAGCCAACTGGACCTCTGGAGATGGCTCCTCCTTGCGTGCGCCCTGGATGACGGCGGTGAGGATCTCGTTGGACTGTGCTGCCAAGACGTCGGAGCTGATGCCTTCGCAGGTGAAACCGATGGCCTGAAGAGCGGCTTGTCGCAGACGCATGTTGCTGGCATCGCCCATGGCGCCCAAGAGTTGCGAGATGAGTTCGTTCCACAGACCGACGGGCAGCTCGATGGCAGCGATGGCTGCAATCACTTGAGCTGCAGCGGTACCTGCACGGTGCTCCTGACTGCCGAGGGTGCTGAGCACTTTTTGCTTGATGTCATCGCGGCTGGCTTGCGGCAAGTTGGTCCATCTTGCGGTGTACTCTTCGACCCTAGCCTGATCGCGTGCGGTGAGTGCATTCTTGACGGCGATACCAGCAGCGGTTCGGATATGCGAGGGAGATGCTTCGTTGGCCAACTCTGCGGCGAGGGTGCTCATGTAGATGGGGTAGCTATCACGGGCAGCAGCCTCGAGCTTCTGTTCGGCATCGGTACGGATGGCCTGATCGGGGGAGAGGGTATTTGTCAAGAGCTGATTTGCGTCCATGATGGGCTAGATGGTGCGGATCGTGAGCCGATCGCTATGCTTGCTTGCTTGCTTGCTTGCTTGCTTGCTTGCTTGCTTGCTTGCTTGCTTGCTTAAATGCTGCAAAGGGCGATGAGGTGCAGCGATGGTATGCGCTCTTGGCCGGCGAAAGGGTGGAAAGCAAAGCTTGACGCGCGTTCGACGATGGTGGTGTGAGAGGAGGAGAAGGAAGCAAAAGGACGAGAGATGGTGCAAATGGGGTGATGGTGGTTATGGTGTGAAAGCAAGGAGAGAGCAGCGGAGAAGAATCGAGTTGAGCGGATAAGAAGCCCAAAAGCCCAAACGTGCGACTCAGATTTTCTTGCCTTCGAGCGTGTGTGTGTGTGTGTGTGTCTGTGTCTCTTTGTGAAGTGTTGATCTCTCTCGCTGCTCTTTCATTTTTCGCTCTTTGCTTTTGATTTGCTCTGAGCTGAGTCTCTCGTGTTTTTCTGCCTTGCGTTGAGCCCAGCGCAGTCGCTCGCTCGCCCACACACACACACCACTCTCGCCCGACACTTTTTTGAATTTCACCTCGACGGCGCTCTGCTGCCTTGCTCTTGCAACGTCACTCTTCTCCAGCCATGACATAATTTCGAAAAAAAAAAAAAAAAAATCACTTGGAATTTCAGCTAACAGTCTAACATCTTGGAAAAATCTCGCCCCTTGCACTCGGAGCTCGCCGAGAAGACGTTGTCGCTATTCGAGGCTCGTCGCAGTCGACTCACCATGCCATGCAAGCTCAGCCCACACGAAAGACATGAAAGACGGTGACAGAAACGTACGATTGTTGCGAGTTTTGAGACGACTAGATGTACACGGAGGGAAAGCTCGAGGGCGAGCGTGTGCTGCTGCTGCTTCTGGGACGAGGCGACTGCGCAGATCGAGCAGCGATCTACGAGCTGTAGAATGGCTTTCGGTCGCACCTTTTTTTTTTTTGGGGGGGGGGGGGGGGGGGGGGGGGGTAACAACAGGGACAAAAACGGGGAGGCAGGGGGGGGGGGAGGGAGACGCGGGGGAGCCGTCAAGCGATGCAGCGGGTAGGAGATACGGTGCGGC
>JALCCG010000187.1:0-27367 GCA_023212695.1 Sporisorium sorghi | reverse complement strand
CGGGGGGGGGGGGGGGGGGGGGGGGGGGGGGGGGGGGGGGGGGGGGGGGGGGGGGGGTGGGTGGGGGGGGGGGGGGGGGGGGGGGGGGGGGGGGGGGGGGGGGGGGGGTAGTTACAGATACAGGGACAATGATGCGATGCGATGCGGTGCGGTGCGATGCGATGGGATCAGCTGGAATCAGTGCGGGCTCGATTGCATCGACTCGGAGGTAGCCAGCTGAGAGGCGCTCTTCTTGTCGACGCTGATCAGACCCACCGCATGCGAGTCATTCTCGAGCTGCGATCCACGCTCCGAGGGAAACGAATCCGACGAACGTCCAAACTCGTACTTGGACCAGCGCCAAGCGGGGATGCGGTGGCTGTAGAGCTGATCGATCTCGAAGAACGTCCTGCCACGCGTCTCGGGCAACAGGAAAAAGGCGAGGATGGTGATGATCAGCATGCATCCACCAAAGATGAGGTACGCCTTGGCCGCCAAATTGCCTGCATCGCTCGCCGTGATCTGCGGCAGCGCCAGCGTCGTCACCACTGCAGTGGCTTGTCCCCAACCGATGGCGTACGACATGGTGTAGTTGCGCAGCCGTTGCGTAGGCAGCTCCGAGGGCATCAGCAGCGAGATCGAGTAGAAGCACAGCGTCCACACAAAGTTGAATACCATCGCCAACGCCGAGATGGCCTTGGCCACGTTGGCATCGCCAGCCCAGAATGCCAACACGCCCGCCGCCATGTCGATGATGGTCAGCACTACAAACCCAGGAAGCGCCAGCGAACGACGTCCCACCTTTTCGAGGGCCACGATGGCCAGAGCCGCGCCCACCACCTGGCAAACGTATGCATAGACGGTGAGCACGAACGGATCTCCGAGTCCGAGCTGCGTGAGAAAGACGGTGGCGTACGTCGTGCTCAGGATGATGCCGCTGATCTGGTTGAGCGAGAAGAACGAGCCGGCTACCATGGTGCGCAAAAGATGCTTGCGACTCAGGATGTCGGTAAACTTGGTATCCTTGGCCAGGTTCCTGCGCTCTTGCTCGGCACGTACGATCTCCTGAAGTTCCTCTTCGATCTCGATATCCGATACAGGTCGCACTCGCTTGAGCGCCATACGTGCTTCGCCGATGCGACCCTTTTGCACGCACCACACGGGCGACTCGGGCAGGAAAGGTGTCGGCAACAGAAGAAGGAACGGCAGACTGGCCTGAATAGCAAGGGGCACCCTGTACTTGCGTCCGTCGGCGTAGTTGTTGTCCGAGGCCCAGCAACAGATGGCCGCCATGAGATTGGCAAGGATGGTAAGCAAGTTGGAGCTGGCGACCGCACCGCCACGAATGCTGGTGGGCACCACGTCGGCGAGGTAGAGCGGGCCGATGGAGAGTGCACAGCCGTAGGCGAGTCCATTCATGACACGGCCGAGGATAAAGGCGGCGAGGTTGGGTGACCAGAGCTGCAGCTGCGTCGACGGGATGCTGAACATGTAGGCGGCGCACAGCGACCACTTGCGGCCCAGTCTGTCTTGCAAGAACGGCGAGAGGAGAGCACCAGCGATGGTGCCGATGAGCGGGATGGAAAAGATCATCGACTGGTGGCTGGCGGTGAAGGTGTAGTCGCGCGTGTCGTGGTTGATGCCTTGATACTTTTTGACAAACTCTGGCATGGCCGCAAGCGGGCTCATGAGCGAGTTTTCGAGGCCATACGTAGCACCACTCAGGGCGATGGTGACGACGGTGACAAAGACGGAAACGCTCCAGACTTTGGGCGTCTCTTGGCTTGAGTCGATCGAGGGGGCGACCGTGACGGATTCGCGGGTGGGTGAGGTGAGCGCCATGTTGAAGAGAGGGGATGGCGTAGACCAAAGGCAAACTCGGAGAAGCTCTGAGGACCGTAGTGAAGACCCGGTGAAGTGTCTAGAGATGCCAGGACGCAGGCGTTGAAGAGAAAAGGAGCGACACGAGGACCCTTTTGCCTCTACAGGGTTGGAGAAGCAAGGGGAATAGGCCGTTGCGAGCGAGGGTTGAGGGTTGCCTTGATTCCGCAAGATGTCTCGAGAAGACGGGGGCGCTTTTGTACCCTCGATGCAATGAAGTCGGTTGCCACAGTCGTCGGCGAAGGGAGGCCGATGCGGTGAACAAAAAGGGCGACGAGGAGCGCGTGGCCGCTAAGACAGTGGTGCTGTGCGCTGCCGTCCGAGCAGCCGACGCTCTGAAATGAAACGAGGGAGAGGGGGGAGAGAGAGAGAGAGAGAGAGAGAGAGAGCGAGATGAAGTGCGGTGGCAGTTGCGCAGAGACGTTCCGCAGAAAAAGGGTTGTTGGTGGGGACTTGCAGACGTAGCTTTCGGCGGGATGCGAGCAGGCAGCGAGGTCGATCGACTTGAAAGTGGCTAGAGGTTGGGATTGAGCTTGAAGATCGAGGTCATCTGCGTGCGTGCGTGCGTGCGTGGGTGCTGCAAGCAAATGGGAGGGCGAATGCGCAATGTGCGTAAGAGGTGGGCACGATGGTGGGACCTTGGAGGTTGCTTCTAACGCCTACGCAGCAACCCTAACTCGTATCGCGCACATCGCAACACGTCGGGTTATGGCACGGCAGGGCACAGGATTGCAATCTGTAAGCGTGCGCACGCAAAGGTTAAGGGTGTTGAGGTAGAGACGATCAACAGAAAAGAGCAAGATAGATATGGTGTTGATAAGAAGACAAGGTTACGGAGATCCTCGAGTTGCCATGATGGTGAGGCCAAGACTGTTGGAAATTTTTGACAAAGCTCTGGTTTGACAGTGACAGTGGGGAGAGAAGGGCCCCACACGAGCTGCACAAGATGCAGCTACGCTTGCCACTGCCACATCCTACTCTCAGCCACACTCTCTCACAGTGGCCGACAGCAGCCGTGCCGATTCACTTTTTAGGAAGGGACCCTGAATGAAATGGCCAGCCAGCCAGCCAGCCGCTCGCTGTTCAAGGATTATTATTTTATTTATTTATTTTTGATTTTTGATTTTCTTCCTTCTTAGCTCGACACTTTGGCGATCTCACACTTTGCCAAGAGAAAATAAAAAATAAAAATAAAAATAAAAATAAAATGGCGATCCTGCCAAAGTCGTCGCTGCTGTCTCTGCACAGCCTCTTCTTGGTGTTTCAGACGTGTGCGTGCTCTCGAATGCCCAAATCGATATCCACCGCCGACCGTCGTCCTCCGCGCGTCTACAAATGGAGCCGAAACCGGCGGCGGCTTGGTGTGTGATGCTTCAAATTCGAGTCAAAATATAGAAACGTGGACTTGAGAGTTGTGTCAGTCGGCACAGCTCAATCAAATTTCCACAGCGCAGACTGTGAATTTTTAAGCATGGTCGCTGACTGGACCAATCTCCCAGCTGTCAATTTCGCCCTGTTCGCTGCTTCTCTCTCGCCTTCACCATCCTCCCAATCTCATCCACCATCCAACACTTTTTTTTTTTTTTTACCCTCGCTCGCACAGCTTTACAAGGAGTCGCATCCTCACCAACCTCAAAAGACTTCGTATCAATACAACCTATGGTCGACCCCAGTTGTAGACCCTATCCGCGTGCTTCATCGTAAGTTGCTATCTACACTCGTGGCCCCCCCCCCCCCTTCGAACAATCCGCTGACATCCCAGATCGCCTTGATCTTTCCAACACCACCAGTAGTCCTGTTCGATCCCAGGCAAGCCGCCTTTGCGTTGGCCAGCTGCTTCTCTTCCTGGACTCGTCCGACCGTCCTCCCTAACGCCGAGCCATCCTCCAACAAGCCTCCATTTTGACTTTTTACCGTGACGGCTACCACAGCCCACCGCACCGCACCGCACCGCTCGCTTGCTCGCTCGCTCGCTCGCTCAACCAACCACCACCACCACCACCAAGGCGCATCACCGTGTGCTCCTCTTCTCACCTTCCATACACTGCCGGAGACGACGAGCTTGGCCTCTACTGCCAACCGCCCTCTGTAGCCAACCCATGATCGGCGCCGACTTTTTTGCCATCCTCCGTCTCTCCACCCGCTTGGCTTGAATCCCACGCTGCTGGGTCTCCTTGCCAGATCCCAGCACCACCTTCAAACCTCCTTGACCCTCTACAGCTTGGCACTCCACAATGGTTGCTCTTGCTCTTTCTCGACGCCAGAAGGATTCCGTCTCCGCCAAAGACACTCCTTCGTCCGAGATGCCTCCTCCTCTCGCTGCCGTTCATGCTGCCTCGTTCAGCGGTCGCCCTTCCAACGACCTCGCTCATTCAGACGCCACCGCCGACTCGGAACGCGTCAAGCCCAAGCGCTCCTCCAGCTTCGGCCGTGGTCTTGGCCAGCTTGCCTCCTTGACCAGCGCCAAACCCAAGGCCGTCGACCTCATGTCCTTTGCCCGCACAAAGTCCGGCGCCTCCCCCGTACCCGCTGCCGACAACGTTGCTGGCGCTGCAGCCGCCTTGGCCAACGGCGTCGGCGGTGCTTCCACCCCTTCGCTCATGGCTCCGCCTTCCACCCCGGATCCTTCTCATCTGACCCACTTCTCTCTCCGACTCAGCGACCTCGTCAACAAGGCCTTTGTCCCCTGCACCGCCGGCGCTGCTCCTCCCGCCAACACCACCTCGGTCGCCTCCAACGTCGCTGCTGCCACCAAGGGTCCTACCGCGCCCAAGATCAACAACATCACCTACCAAGGAAAGCACCTCCCCGACAAGGCCAAGATCATCGAGATTGCCCAGACCGTCGTCGGTGAGCTTCGCTATGCCGAGGCCGTCGACGCCTACCTCTTGCGTGCCGTCTCGCGTCAGATCCTCAAGGCGCTCACCCTCTTTGCCGCCCGCATCGACTCGCTTCTGGTCTCGCCTAGCAAGCATCCCGGCGCGCTTCGCATCCCTACCAATGCAAAGCAAGGTCTCCACCTCCCCGCTGCCATGGAGTTCAACCTCGGCTTGGTCACCCTCGAGTGGATCCTAGAGGACAGCCTCGAGCGATGCATCGAAGGCGATCGCGACGCGCACGGGCAGCTCATCGCAGACGAGAATGGCGCCGTTCACGATGGAATGCCTCACTTTGTCTCCGAGATCCTCACCCCCGTCCGCAAGAGGATGGAAGGCACCATCCTCCACATCATCCAGCCCATCCTTGCCCAGACCAAGCAGTCCATGGCCCGATGCATCTCCGCCGCCGTCCCCACTCCGTTCGTCAGCCCCGTCACTCTGTCACCCGCCGCCACCTCGGCCAGTGCCACGACTCCTGCCGTTTCCCCTCCCGTCTCAGCCGCCACCTCCACCACGGCCCTCCCAGCTGCTACCCCTGGCAGCGTCTCTCCGCCCCTTCGCCCTGGCGAGACAGGCTCTGGTTCGGCATGGTTGCGCGAACTGGATGGCCGCCTCGAAGGCGCTCGCAAGCTGTTGCTGCCTCGCATCGAAGAGCGTTGCGGCCAGGACGGCGAAGCATGGTTCATCTCTGTCGCCATTCACACCATCTGGAAGGGTCTCTTGATCCTCACCTCTCGCTCCGTCTCGCTGCCTAATAACGCCGCCGTTGAGCTGCTCGCCGCAAGCAACGCTGCCAGCGCCTCTGCTTTCGACCGTCTCATGTGCGAGGTTCGCCAGAAACGCAGCCCTTCGCCTGCTCAGCTTGCCAGCGCTCTCAAGGCCGTTGGCGTTGGTTCGGCCCGCAGCAAGAGCCGCGGCCACGACCCGGCCAGCCACGTCTCCGAGTCGGGCCGTCAGAGTCCTGCGCACTGCGCTGCCTCTGGCATGAGCTCCATTGCCCCCCTTTCGCTCGTCAGCGCCCGCCTCTGCGCTCATCAGCTCGCCGAGTTGCAGACTTTTGAGAAGCTCATGCTTCGATTCTGCGACGGATTCCTGCGAAAGCCAGGCACTCGATCGAAAAAGACGGCCAAGGACGCTAAGCGATCCCGATTCGCCCTTTTCTCGTCCGGTGGTGCGAGCCTGGGTGGCGCTGGCGGCCAACCCACTCTCGACCTCTCCGCGTACGACCCGGACGAGGAGGACGAGCTTGCGCGTGCTGCGCTTGCCGAGGCCATGCACGCGCTTCGCAGCACCATCATCGTGCTCCAGTCGCTCGAGCGCGAGCCCGCCACCATCTGTGCCGGTCTCGAGCAGCTCAAGAGCCTTCCCGGTGCCGACGGCGCCGATGCTTCCAACACTGCTGCTTCGGCTGCTCTGGGTAGCGAAGCGGCTAAGGCGCTCGATGCGATCCCCAACCTGCTGCTTCTGCACATCCTCTACAATCGGCTGCCGCTGGGTGTGGGTCGACTCGATCTGCCTTCACCGCCGGCGCTGTTTGGCTACACATGGACCGACTACGAAAAGGCCATGGCCGGATTCGCTGGAGGTGAGCAGTGGGCTCAGGCTGTGGCGCTGCGCTACAAGCCTGAGATTGAGAAGGCGTGGAGGTCGATCGCCATCCGAAAGGATGAGAAGCTGGCCGCCTTGGAGCAGAAGCTGGCTCAGGGCGGTAAGGCTGGAGCTGTGCGCGGCGTGCGCTCTGTGTCTGGCACTTTGACTAGGACCAAGTCGTCGCTCGCACGCCGTGGGTCGCTGCACTCGGAGGATGAGGACGACGACGAAGATGCCGACGGTGATGTGCCCGAAGGCATGTCGCAGTCGGTGCCGGAGCTCAAGAAGCCCAACAAGGTCAACGGCGGCAGCGATGAGCAGTTGGCCAACCGAGGTGATGGTGGCTGTGGTGGCGTTTGTCGCGGTCGTCCCTCGCCGGGCCATTCGCCACGACGGAGCTCGACGCTCGCTCACCCGGCGATGGCTGAAGCCGCTGCGGCTGCGGCTGCGGCTGCGGCTGCGGCTGCTGCTGGCAACGGCAACGGCAACGGCAACGGCAACGGCAACGGCAACGGCAATGCTGCCACAACCGCAGCTGCTGGGCCGACGCCCCGATTCTGGCGCCGAAGCACGTCGAACGGACGCACGGGCTTCCACCTGTCCTTCTCGGGCCTGCGTGCTCAGTCTCTGCGCGCCGAGAGCCCCTCGACCCCGCCCACTTCCAGCGCTGCGGCTCAGGATCCCCTCGTGGCGGCCAACGCGCTGACGTCCTCGCCGCCCGCCTCGACGCCGACGCTCGCCAGCAGCCCTGCCGCCGAGCCCCTCTCGTCGCCCCCTCGCGTCAGCGCTTCGGACGCCGAGGCGGTCGAGGCGGACAAGATCCACCTCGAGGCCAAGCTGGAACAGCGCTCGCTCGGCGTGTTCGCCACCGCGCTCACGTATGCTGGACGTGGATCGGTCAGCATTGAGCTGCGTTAAGGAATGTAGATAGACTGAATGGATGGATTTGATGGGTTGCAATAGATTGTTCGGTTTGATGACGTGGGAAGGGTGTGGTGTGTGTTGGGTGTGTAAGGGGGGTGAGGTGGGGTGCGAGGTGTGGCCGAGGGCGACGCCTCGCGAAGAGAGACACTCACAAAGAAGAGCGAGACGCACAACGCGAGTGAGAATGTCTGTGTGGCTGAAAGCTAAACAGCGACACGAACAGCAAGACAAGCCTGGAGAACAACACAGAGCGTCACGGAAGCACCTCGACACATCCACACACACACACACACACACACACTCCTACACACAACAAGCGGCGCAAATCAAACCACACCGAACGTGTATCGATTGAAACCACCTCACGACCTCGCAGCACTACAACTTCTTGCTCCTGTACAACAAAATGTACGCCACACTATCCTCGCCTCCGCCGTCCAGAGCCTGGATCTTGTCCCTGCCGACGACCGACACCTTATCGTCGTCGAACTTGTACCACTCCTCGTCGGCCTCGGTCGTGTCGAGCTTCTCCGCGTTCTGCTTGCCACTGTGCTCGATGTTGTGCTCGGTCTGCTGCTCGAGATCCTTACGCACCCAGGAGATGTAGTGGCCCGCATCGGCGGCGGCGCCCTTGTGGGTGACGACGCCGACGAGCTCGTACAGCGCCGAGGGGTTGCAGCCGGTATCGGCGCGGAGGTCCGGGTGGATGGTGGACTGGATCTGGGCGCGTTCCTTGGCGCGTTGGGCGAGCTCTTCCTCCTCGGACAGCGCTACGCCCCGCTTCGAGCCGGATGCGCCCGCAGCTGCGTCCCCCTCCGCAGCACCACCGGCAGCAGAATCTCCAGCAGCAGCGCCAGCGCCAGCGGCATCCGTCATGGCAACATCGTCACTGCCGTCCTTCTTAGCCTCGCTCGCCGCCTTCTCCTCGGCGATGCGCCTCGCCTTGGCGCGCTTGCGAATCTTGGCCCGCTCGTCGCGATCCTTCTCGATCTGCTTGATGGCGAGATTGGTCTCCTTGGTCTTTTCCTTCAACTCGTCGGTCAAAAAGGGCGTAGCATCGAGCACAAAGGGGAACTTGACCTTGCGCATGATCTTGGTCTTTTTGTTAATGTCCCTCCTCCAGTAGAAGCGCACAAAGTGGGTGGCGAGGTAGGCGGGCAAGCGGTCGATGCGCGAGGTCTCGTCGTACACGGCGGTGCGGTTGAGTGTCGAGGAAGTCTTTTCGATCTGCTGGTTGAGCGAATCCAGAATACCGGAGGTCATCTCGTTGGTGGTGGAAGAAATGTTGCACTGCAGGATGGAAAAGGGGTCCTTGCTGAGCGAAGCCGGCTCGTCGGGCGCTTCGGCGGTGGATCGCTTGATGACCATGTGTCC
This sequence comes from Sporisorium sorghi, assembly GCA_023212695.1. NCBI lineage: Eukaryota > Fungi > Basidiomycota > Ustilaginomycetes > Ustilaginales > Ustilaginaceae > Sporisorium > Sporisorium sorghi. The sequence continues at coordinate 18,740 of JALCCG010000187.1, read as the reverse complement.
CGTGAGGTACTGCTCGACGAACTTGCGCGAAGAGTCGGCGGCGTCTGTAGACGATGCAGAGAGACCGTGGAGGCTGTTCTGGAGCGCCTGGATGATGCGCACCCACACCTCTTCTGCGTCCTGCTGAGCGAAGTTGTGGCCGTCGCGCGACTTTTCCGCGAATTGAGGTGCGACCTGTCGCAAGATGGTCAGGAAGGCAAAAGGCGGGAAGGGCTCGGTGGTCTGCGAGAGGTTCTTGTAGAGATCTCTCAACGCAGCAGTCAAGTTGCGTTCGCCATCTGCACCGCCGAGCGTGCCGTCAAAGTGGCCAAGAGCCGTCTGCAGCTCCGGAATGGCTCGAAGAACCTGCAAGGTAGAGTTGAGGTAACACGTGTTGCCCAAGTTGGTGAGACCGACGCTGGACTTGGTGGCCAGCGCCAACTCCGAGTCGGTCATATCCTCAATGAACTGGATCGCGCAAGTGGGCGCCTTGGGCAGCTCGCCAGCGGTGCCGATGACCATAAAGGTCTGTCCCGGTCGCGCACCAATCTTGGTGAGATCGTGATCGTCCTTGAGCATGCCGCCTTTGACCATGACCTTCATGCGATCCGAGGGCACGCCAGTCTTTTCGTAGATGGCCTGCTTGAAGGCGGTGGCAGGCTGAGCGGTATCAAGGTTGATGTCGTGCAGCTTGCCATTGTGCTTGACCTTGATGGGGATTGTGGAAGCCATCTTTGGCATGAGTGCTCCAGTAGCGGTACTTGTGAGCGGAAGAGCGGGGTCCGATGGCGATCAAGGGAGGATCACACACAGATGGAAGGGTGTGAGTGGGTTGTTTGTGTGGAACGGGAAAGGTGAAGGTGAGAAGGCAAGTCGAGAAGGTTCTCGTGGGCTGAGTCGTGCTCGACAAGCAAACTGGCTGGTGCGGCGCTGCTGCTGCTGCTGCGTGTTTCAGCGGAGAGAGAACAAAGTGGAGCAATCAACGAGAAGAAAAAAAAAAAAAAACACACACACACACACACAAGACTCGTATGCTGCCGCGTAACCATCTCAACGCGTCCTCTTTCTTTTTTCTTTTTTTTGGTTCGCTCTGCAGCGCGATCACCATCAGCCTTGATTTTGGAAAAAAGAAACGCCGAATTTTTTTGACAGAATTTCCAGGCCAAAAAATTGCCGCCACAAATTGGCAACTGAAGAGCACGCCGCCTCGCAGACAGGATCAGCAGGACGGCAATACGCAGTCGACCTCGATGGTGACGATTCCGATGGGAGCAATCACACAATTCAGCACAAGCTGAAAACAAGGAAAGGGAAGCGAATGAAAGATGCTGTGCAGAGGATACAAATACAAGGATGTTACAAAGGTTGTGTGCGAGAAAGACCATGGCCGAGACAGATAGAGAACGCAAAACCGACGTCGACGACTCTACAACAAGTCAAAGTCGTCCAGCTCGTCGTTGTACCTCGCAATCGTCCTCTTGATCTTGCTCGTGTCGACCCAGGTGACAAAGTCCTCCATATTCCTCGTCACCATAAACGCCGGATCCCTAATCGTATCGGGACCCACCCTGACATGACCCTGCTCGACATATTTTACCGCCTGGCCCACGGTCTCGGACATCTTCAAGCTCACCATGACGACAGGCAGCCGGCGCCGGCAGAACGCCGAGACGTTGAGCTTGTTGGTGATGTCCGACATCTTGGCGCCCGTGTCGAGCAGACCCATGTCGTACAGCTTGGCCAGCATGCCCTGCTCGTGCTTGCCCCGGAACGGATCGGCGACGGGTAGGGTGGAGAGTCGAAGGGCGAGGTGTCGCAGCTTGCCAACCAGCTTGTTATACTTGTGGTAGTCGTCGCGGTCTTGGATGTGGTAGCGTCGCATCACTTTGACTTCGCGCATGCCCGCATCTTGCTTCCAGTCGAGGAAATCATGCCTGTGTACAAGAGATGCAGAGGTGAGCGAAGAGGATGTCAGCGCACAGTGTGGTATCGCGTTTGTGTATGCAGCGAGAACTTACTTTTTGAGCAGCTTCTGCTCGTGATACTTGAGCTGCCTCATCTTGAAGGTATGCGCGAGGGTGCAATCGTGTGATGGGGAGTGTTGTGGTCGCTAGGTTTGTTCGATGTCGTGGCTTGCTCCGAGTTGACGCTCGTATGTGTGATTGTTTGTGATCGAAGCTGCTGATACCAGCGTTGGGCCATGTGTAAAGATGGATGCAGGATGGATGAAGAATCGAAAAGTCGTTTCAGGGTCGCATGGGAAAATTTTCGAGTTCGGGTTTCGGTCATCCCATTTTTATTATTATTTTTTTTCGTTTGAGGTTGTGAGGCTAGCTGAACAAACATTTTGGAACAAAAATCGGACTTGCCTCGTCCTCATGACCAAGTCGGATCTCGCAAACATCGACAGCATCAAAGGTCCATTACAGGTGACAGAACAACAGGGACATCAAGCAGAACAAAGAAAACAAGGGCAGCTAAACAACGATCCTAATTGAGAATGGCCAGCAGTACAATCGCCACCACAAACCCAGCCACCAACAACAAGCAGATGCACCTCCTCCCCGCCTTCCTCTGGTACTCGTGTGCCACGACCAGCTCTCGATCTGCTCCCGCGGTGTTCTCTGCGATCGAGTTGATGTTGAACTCGATGTTATCAATCATGCCGCCTTGCTCCTGGACGATGTTGCCGAGGTCGCGGAAGATCTCGTTGAGTTCCTGGACGCCTGACTCGATCTCGCGGATCTCGGCTTCGCGCGACGTGATGAGCGACTCTTGATACTCCAAATCGGCCTGGGTGGGGCCCTCGGGGAGCAAGTCGAGCGCTTCCGCTTGCAGGCTACCCTCGGCACCGAGCGAGGGCGACGCGCGATCCGATTCTTCGGCGTCGATGAGCTGCTGCTGCGAGTTGCGCGACTTGAGCATCTGGCGCTCCTTCTGCTTGTCCTGCTCGAGCTTGGCGCGCGTCGTTGCGACCGCTTCCTTCTGCACGCGTTGGAACTGCAGCGCTGCCGCCTGGAAATCGCGCTGAAGCTTGCCTTGGGTCAATTTGGCTGCACCGTTGGCGGGCCCGAGTGGGAAGGTCGAGAGCTGCTTGATGTCCGTGGTGGCATCTTTGACCAGTTCGCGCGTGGTCTCTATCAAGTCGTTGATGCGTTTGCTCCAGCCCTGGGACGCTGCTTTCGCGGATGTGTTGGTGGATGACGAGAGCGAGATGAGTTTCTGGATAGCGGTGACGTTCGAGTTGATTTTGAAGATCTGGATGCCGATCTTGTTGGTGAGCTTGTCGAACTCGGGTGGGAGCGAGTTGGAGACTTCGTCGCGGTAGAGAGGAAGAGGGGTCTTACGAGACCCGCTGCCACCGCCGGCTCCTCCACCGCCAGAGCCGCTCCGACGAGAGGAGGACCCGCGCTCGAGATCGTTGAATGACATTGTAGGAGAAGCTCAACGGATACCGATGTTGACGCCGGTTGATGCGATGAACGGGGATGGATTCTGATTGCCTGTGCTGATCTTGGCGGTTGACAGTGCACGTGGATAAGCGTCGTACGTCACTGTCTGACAAGTTTCGTGGATGGTAGCAACGAATGCTTCGAGATCGGTCCGAAGGGGAGTGTGATGCCGTGTGTGGGGTCGAGTGAAGGATGATGGTGGATGACAGCAACGAGATGCCAGGGTCTGGATACAGTCTTTGTTGAATGACAGACTCATCCGCAGCTGTTTTGGCTGATGCTGTGCTGTGCTGCCCCTTTTTAATCTCCGCTTCGAGCATGACCTTTCCCGCTGCTTGACACTCTAACATCTTTGAAAAAAAGCGCACCGCGGCGGATTTTTGAGAGCTTCGGCAACACTTTTATTTTATTTATTTTATTTATTTATTTATTATTTATTATTTATTATTTATTATTTATTATTTATTATTTATTATTTATTATTTTTTTCTTTTTCTTTTTCTTTTTCTTTTTCTTTTTCTTTTTCTTTTTCTTTTTCTTTTTCTTTTTCTTTTCAAGGTTTCTTCCAAACGAGCATCTTGCTGTCCAACTCCATCACTCCATATACCCTTTTCGCCTCCGACTTCCTCAGGATCACCACCGACCATGGACCAAAATATGGACTTCGCGCTGTCCGGAGCAGCACGCGCACCTGCTCTCGCATCCTCATCCACCCTCTACCGAGCCAAGGAACCCTTCCACGTGCAAGTCATCCCACCCAACGCCCATGCCAACGCCTCGCCTGCCTACGTCACCCATCTTCTGTCGCTGTCCACATCGTACGGCACACCCACCCTGCTCGCCGTTGCAGACGATAGCACACTCACGCTCATCGACAAGACTTCTGGTGTCGTCGCTGAGTCGCACCGCGCCTTCAAGGACGCAAGGATCACCCAGGCAAAGCGTCTCGGGTCCGGATCGGCGGCGGCGGGCAGCTTTGTAGCCAGTGTCTCGGACGGCACTGTGGCGTGCTGGGATACGCGTGCTGGACTAGCCAAACCTGTATGGATGCTGCAGGGGACGTCCAAGGCGCCGTATCTGTGCGTCGAGCCTTCGCCGAACGATGCCAACATTGTGGTGGCGGGGACGGAGCAGTACGGTCATGGAGACAGCGATATCGACATCTGGGACATTCGATCCGTAGCAGCGCCGAAGAGCAAGTACAACGAGGTGCACAGCGATGATATTACGGTGCTTCAGTATCATCCGGACGCAGCGAACCACGCGGGGATCTTGCTCAGCGGGTCTACGGACGGCCTGGTGTCTGCCATCGACACTACGATTGCGGAAGAGGACGATGCGGTGATTTCGGTTGGAAACACGGGCAGCTCTGTCGCAAGAGCGGGATGGATCTACCCTTCAGCGTCAGCGTCATCATCATCATCATTATCAGCAGCAGCGACATCGATGGATACGAGCATGGACGCAGGCGACGAAGAGGCGGATCTGAGCCAAGTCGAGACCGAAGCACGCCGTCGAGCGCTGGGCAAAGTGTGGGCTGTGGGCGACATGCAGACGCTCTCGCTTTTCGACGCGGACAAGTTCGACCCCATCCTGCCCACCACCGACGTGCGTTCGTCTTCCTCGCTGCGACCGCCCTGGTCGACTGACGATGTGATCGACGCTGCCTTCTCGCTCCCCTCGTTCCCCAACCCTTCCGCCGAGGAGACGCTGACGCTCTTCGTCGGCAGATCAGAAGGCGCATTTGCCGCCATCTCCATCCCCACCGCTAACACGACCTCATCGTGGGGCCTGAGAGCTGTCTTCCCCGAACAGGGCGATGGCACCTTGTACGGCCACGCCGACATCATCAGATCGGTCGAATGGGATTCGGCGACTAACACGCTCTACACCGGCGGCGAGGATGGAAACCTGTGCTTCTGGAACTTTGATTCTGCGTCGAATCAGGCCGCTGCTGCGGGCTCGATCGCGCTCCCGCAAACAGCGGCACCGGCGTATGGTGGGATGGCGGTGGATAGCCCGGCCTCGAGCAGGTCCGGCTCGCGCAATGCCACTCCGGCCAGGTCACAGAGGTACACGCCTTACAAGTGAGGCGGCGGCGGCGGCGGCGGTCATTTGCATAACGAGAAGCAATACAGACACTGCACGCACGTTGATCTGCAGGATCGACATTGAACGATCGGCTGTATTGCTGGAGAGAACAAGAGTGCTGTGCAGGTACGTATGTGGAATACTTGTTTGGAGCGGGGTATCAGATCTGGATAAGGGACGATGGATGCTTCGAGAATATTGTTTTGTCGGAGGCCTCTTCTAGCGTGAGTACCATTTCTTCTTGGTCGCAGCGCCCGAAGCCGGCACGGCCGAGGTGTCTTGCATCGGCTGCCGCTGCTGCTGCTGCTGCTGCTGCTGCTGCGCTCGTGCACCTTGATTGCTGCTCTGCACAAGATTCGACGACGAGTTACCCACCGAGCTGTTGACTCCCGTTGCTCCTGACTGCAGATGAGCCTGAGCCTCGTTCTGCGCCGGGTGCGGATCGTGCGGCGAGCGGGGCGTCAGATCCGGCAGACCATTCGCAATATTCTCCTCGCCCTTGAGCCTCAACAGCTCCTCCAACAACTTGGCATTGCGCCAGTTCGTCCTCCACGCCGCCATGACCACGTCGCCCACCAACGGCACAAAGCCCACGCCCGTCGACACCGCGTTGTTGAACATCATCTGTCGAATCAGCCAATCGGGTCGGTCGTCAAACTCCTTCTTGACCGGATTCACCACGAGCGTGTGGTTGAGCACCGCATTCACCACATCACCCAGCCCGGGCACGATGCCGATGAAGAACGTCCAGCCGAACCGCAGCCCGCACACGTGGAAGCCCTTGTCCAGGTAGTGCGCGCGCTTCTTGATCTTCTTCAGCAGCTTGGCCTGCTTGCGCGTCAGGCCCGGTGGCAGCGCCCGCTTGCGCCGCTTCTGCTTGCCATTGGGCGCGGTGTAGAACTCGTACAGCGGGTCTTCGGGCTCGTACTTTTTGGCTTGCGTGCCGACGAAGCGCTTGGTCACTTTGCTCGCGAGGTAGCTTGCCATTGTCGAGTCTATGCGATGGAGGTGTAGAAAGGATGAGTGGTGTCGACGTTGTGGTGGCAAGACGGAAAGGTGCAAATGCCCAGGCTGAATGCTACTTTTACGACTCAGTCGACAAGCCAACGTCGACTCGATTCAGCAGGCTTTCACACTCAGCAAAGGTTGGATTGGATCGGTGTTGGGCTGTCACCAAAAAAAAAAAAAAAAAAAAAAAAAGAAAAAGTGTGGAGAGTCGAGTTGCTCTCGCTTTGCCCTTTCAATGCCCTTCCTTGGCAGAGATGCCGTTTTGAGTTCTCTGTGGCTGTGTGACGTAGTTTCGTGGCGAAGCGGCACGCGACCTTGCTCGAAAGGCACCACACAGCCCGCATCGGGCATCAGGTTCCAGACCCTGTGCCTGTCCAGAAAAAAACTTGAATTTGTTCGTGTCCAAGAACTAACATCTGTACGATTTTTAATCGCTCCTCTTGCCTCTCGTCGCCTTGGTGACATCGTCGAGCCCTGCCTTGCTCCGAAGTTATGCTGGCACAAGAAGCTCAGGGAGAAGCTCGGAGTCATCACCATCCGATAGAAAGGTCGGAACTCGGAACCTGGACCGCCAAGCGTTCATCAGGAGGTCATGTTGAGCTTGAGCTTGATCTTGCCAGCCGAACAGACTCGTCTGCTGAGGCAGCCCGAGTGACAAGCTCCACCTGATCGGGAGCCACGAACATCTCCAGAGGCGTTCTTGAGTCTCGGTGCTCGTGTCCAAAGGTCTGAGTGACGAGACGCACCGGTCTCAGCATCGACGGTGTTTCGAGCATCGCTGGACATCCCAGTCAGTTCATGGTCCGCATAATACGACCGGAACATTTCTAGCTCAGATCGAGCCACTAGCTCAGAGTCTTCGAATGACCCCACTTGGCAGATCTGCTACAGCTTCTAGACTTGAGGCTCGGTAGAGTTGTGCGGGTCCTTAAGCTCGCCGATTCAGAGCAGAGTTCCGCAGAGCCTTCTTTACTCTAGTTAAAAGCAACAAGGAGCACCGATCGAAAGCTTGAGCTCTTGCGTGTTTGTTCGTCACATCAGCCCAATGATGGAAGGAGATGACTCAAGAGTCACCGTCAGAGATGCAAAAACCATTCGCCATTTGAGTTCGATCACAGTTTCTCTCCCACTTCATTTACAGAGATTGTCACGCTGGGTGGCAGCACTGATGAAGTGCCTCACTAGAGCCATCGAGTGTGTGGTCACATGAGCACCTTGTCTGGCTCTTTGCTCTGTTCGTGGGCGAGAGTCAGTGACACACCAAAGGTCCGATGTGACAATAGGCTTTGAGCAACGCTCGAGATCGCTTACAACCTCCTTCCTCCAACTTGTCTGACTCCTTGCTTTGCTCATCCGCTCTGACAAGGCTCACCAGCACAGATCGTAACAACCGATCCGATCACCACCAAGAGACGCGAGCGCGCTCTTGCTCAGGCTGATACGGTTGTCGAGCCCATCCCCACTCCCGTCAACGACTTCGCATCGGGGCGAAGGATCCGCAGTCAGACGGCCTTTCGACGAGAGTTTTTCCGCACTGCGATCCCCCCACTCTTTTGCTCACAGCATCTGTCGTCGTCATCAGGACTCTGTCAATCCCCCCCTCGCTTAGCTCACTCCCTCGAGCCTAAATCACGACAAAGTTGCGCCTAAGTTCAGTCGACAAGACTTGGATGAAACTCACCTGTTGTTGTCCTGTCAAGCATCGCCACTCCCCGGTAATCTAGCCGAGCTTCTCCTCTACCGGTTGCCGAACATCTCTCGTCGCTGCGTCGATTCGCATAATAGGCGACCATTCTCGAACAACGTCTCTACGAATCCCTCTTCGGCTGTTTCTTTGGATCGCGACGACTTCGTGCTCGGTCTTTCTTCTACTTCTACATAGCGTACATCCCTTGCTCGCTGCTCAGAATGTCCACGCTCGAAGGCGCAGTGCCTCTTGGTCTGGGCATCACCAAGCTCCGGCTCTGGGACGAGCTGCACCGCGCACATTGCGAGACTATGCATCCAGCCGCCCAAGCATCACTATCACTACCCACCGAGACGGGCTCCTACATTGACACACACGGTACAGCCGTCTGCTCCCAGCCGGACGTCGGTAATCCGATCTCTCGCCGCCATACGCAGCAGAAATCGCTTGCCACTCAAGATCCAGCACATGCCCCGAGTCGAGCAAAGAAGAGAAGGACGGACCCGCCCGAGCCCTTACCTCAACCCCAAATTTCCGAGCAGGCAGGAAGCTTTGCTCCAAAAGTGGGGCATTCCGGGCTTTACGACTGCCCGACTTCATTCTCGGACTGGTTCCTATCGAACGACCGCGGAGGAAGCTGTTCGAGCGTCGATGACGCAAGTTCGACGTCGAGCAAGGTGACAGGCGCTGTGACCGACAGTCAGGGTGTACGCATGCCTCCACCCCCACCCAAGCCTGGGCCATCGCGACGGAAGCCTCCTCCGCTGGTTGCACGCATCAAGGCTAAAGCACGCCGCGCCAAGAGGAAGCAGCAGAAAGCCGAGTACCGACGCCGCCTCTTTCTAGCGCATCTGGTTCAAGTCACGCGAGAAGCTCGTCAGCGCAATGCGCGGAGTGCGCTGAGGTCGGCATCGTCGAGCAGAGCAGCGACGGGCGCTCATGCCGTGGCTTCCAGCGCAGGTGTACGAATCACCAAGACCAAGATGGCGCAGCAGGCGATACAGCAAGCCTGGCTGTTGTTTCCAGAATGCCTCGGCGTGGACCTGGGAAGCTTTGTCGAGGTCGTGTTCGACACGGATGCACAGTCTTCCGAGATCACTGCGCCCTCCGACATCTCGGACGACGACTTGGCCAAAGCGACTCGGACCGAGATCGAGAATCGAAAGAGGCTGGGAGGCGCAGACGTGCAGGTGCCCAAGGGCGTGTTTCGATGGATGGTCGCGCGAGACTTTGCTCAGCGCTGGCCGCAAAAGATGCAGCATGTGCGCGACAATCCTTGGCCTGGGCTGGAGCTTGTTTGGGGCTCGCCGTCGTGTGTTGCAGCAACCGAGGTGGCAGAGAAGAGCAACAGTGATGCGAGTGGGGGAGGAGATGTGGAACCGATCCGATGGCAGAGTGGCCGACGCAGTCGATTTATCAGGAAGAAAGAGGGAAAGGTCTCGAAGGTGCGGAGTGCGCAAGAAGAGGCTGTTGACGGCCAACATCTCACCGCCAAGGATTCGGTGATGCAGAATGCAGGAGCGACCTCCTCGATCAATCCTGTGCTACCGGGACGCAAGGCCATCAAGACAGGCCACGCATCGATGGGCGAGTTGGCCTACCTACCAATCAGACAAGCAACCGGACAGCCGAGCGGCCTGGCAAGACCGACCGTTGCGGGACCCTTGAGCGTCGAGTCCACCCCAAGACCTACCGAGGCACCCGCCAACTTGAAGCAGCGTCAAGATCCCTTCGACCTCTTTCCACTGACTTTTGAACCCAGCTCTGGCTCTTGGATTCGAGCAAGCGCAATCTCGTGCTCGTATGCAGCCAGCGTTCCGAGCGATGCTGCAAGTGTTCCAATTCGACTTTGATGCCAGAAAGTTCCATTACAGAGCACTTGATACAAGCTTCTACTTCTTCTCGGCGGTGTCGAGCACTGTGACAGCATCAACAAAAGGCATCGTGCATCAGTCTTGTCAGCTTACAATGCACATCTCGAAAGCTAGCTGCCGATTGTGAGGGTGCAACTTACAGAGCGTCACAGGTCCTGTCGATGGCCGAGTTGACAAAATATATCCAGCAGTCCCGGATAAAGAACGCAATTCAGTATCAACCACCTCACCGCCGCATCATCATCAACAACGTCTTGCAACAAGACATACCGTCATTCGTCAGGGACACGTCCATCATCTCGCCGAACGCGCCGTCCTTGATGCGGTCGTGCGCATAGCTGTCGCCGAGCTTCTTGAGCAGCGCCTCGTAGATGACCCTCGCGTCGCCGCCGCCCATAGCGCGGTGGAAGTCGGGCTTGGTGCCCTTGACGGTGCGCGCGAACAGGGTGAACTGGGAGACGCAGAGCACTTCCCCCCCGAGCTCGACGACGGAGCGCTTCCACGGCTTGCCGCCCCACACCTGCTCCGCGCGTGCGCTTCCCGCTTCCGCCTCGCCAGTGCTTGGCGCAGGAGGTGCAACTTTGTCAGTGGTGTTGGCGGTGGAAATCCCAGGCTCGGGCTCGTACTGGGGCGGGACGGCGATGTGCGCGGCCACCTGGTTGTCGTTCCACAGCTTGGTGTTGAGGATCTTATTGGCGAGCGGCACGATCTCCGCAGCAGTGTCGTCGGTCGATATGCCAATGAGCGCAACGATGCCCGGGCCGATCTTGGACACCGGCTTGCCGCCCACTGTATCCGCGTCGAAAGAGACGAGTCAGCTTTATCGAGCTTGGCGTTGGCTGTGCTGAGGGGGGAAACCCACCATGAACGGTTGCGCCCTTGACGCGCTGTAGCACGGCGCGCATGTTGTGCTTTTGCTGTGGGCCTGGACAAGGTGATGTGATTGTCCGGATGGATGGTGGACGAAAGGTGACCCTCCCACACGACGCTTTTGCGAAGTCGTATCGTCGCACAAAAGGGCAAATTCACCGAGATACGCCCGCCCGACCGTTGCAAGACGAAAAAGGCGCCGATCAAGTCGCCGAAGCACTCTCGCACGTCGACTTGTGCTTGATCACGACGACGACGGTGCTCATTGTAGAGCCCACGAAGGCATCACGATGGCAATGGGACGAGACAGGGGCACACTCGGTGCGGTTGGACAAAAGCGGGTGAAATGAAGGTTGCGACCCCCTCAGCCCCGCCAGCCCGTTGCTGCTGTGCACACCGGGTAACCACCCACTTGTTCATGTCCTCGGTGCATCCTCGATGCATCGAGGCATCAGGTCCCCGCAACGCTCCCACCCGAAGGGACAAGGCCACGAGTCGACCTCTCACGCTGTCGCGGCAAGCAAGGTTTCTTCCTGAACCCTGCCACTCGACAGTCGGGAAACAACGTTGCTGGTCCAACCCTTGACCGATGGCCGGGCCCTCGCTTTGAAGAGCGATGGCGAAGCAGGATCACGAGTGGCAGCCGATGAAGGAGCGATTCAGGCTTCATAGGCGGAAGCAGCCGCATGATAAGGAGGATAAGGAGCATCACAAGAAGCATCATCAGGATGGCAAGCAGGACGGCAAGCAGGGTGACAAGAAGGACGGCAAGCAGGATGGCTCCAGGTCAGCTGATCACTCCAACAACAAGGGCGGGAACAGCCCGGATGTCGTCAAGCAGCCTACCGATGACCCTGGCACAAACGATGAGCCTCAACAGCCTGTTCAACCGCCTGGCCAGCCGACACCAAGTCAACCGGCGACCCCTTCGAGCGGCGACTCGCAAGCCCCCGTAGCCGTGTCGGCGATCGAGCCATCACCACAAGCCCAGCGCATGCCAGCAGTCGACTCAGCTCCGCACAGCACCAGCAGCCCGAACATCGGCGTCATTGCAGGTGCTGCAGCTGGCGGTGTCGTTCTGCTGCTCGCCGTGATCAGCCTTGTAGTCTACAGGTGCAGTCGTCGAAAAAATGCTGGTGCAGCGCGGACCAAGCCGGCTACTCGACCGAACGTCATTCACAGCCCCTGGACAAGCAGGTCGGACCTGATGGGCAGTCTGACGGACATCCAGTATCCGAGCTACAAGGGCGATGATCGGCAGCAGCAATGGCCGTACTTGCAGAGGGACCGCTCGCGGACATCGCAGCCGGGGCAGGATCACGTCGAGGTGTCGCTGCCTTTGCCACCCGCGCAAGGTGATGATTGCGAGGATAAAGCTGAACCGGTCGTAAAGTCGATTCTCGCGGAACAATCTGGTGTCGAACTGTCACAGCTCGGTGCTCTGCCAGACGAAGCTCTCAGCCCCCGCGACGATCAGCTTCGCAGACCGAGCCTGCGCGAAGCAGACGCGACGGTCGACGGCGACGACGCGCAGATCGACCGGTGTCTGAGCTACTACATGAAACGGCGTACTTGCGCATCGATGCAACCGGAACCCATGTCAGCTCTGCCCTCACCCATGCCACGAGACATGCAGGACCTACCGCCACGGCCCGCATCGCCGGCGCGGGCGCCGAACAGCGCGGTCCGCAGAAGCTTCAAATTCGCCAAGACGGCCAACCTGTTGGACAAGATCCGCCGGTCGCAGATCCGGCTCAACGACGAGGCGCTGTCCAAGGCTCAGAGCGAAGGGTTCCGACTCTCGCGTGCTCCCAGTGCAAGGGTTGCTGCAGGCAAGGGTGAAGATTCGCGCTTGTCGTGTGCCAGCTCGGCGAACAGCACCGAAGCGACCAAGTACGACGCCTCGCCGTCGTTCTCACCCGAAACACACAGAGATGGCAAGATCCCAGCACACTGGCGCCCGCACTCCAAAGTGCACTACAAACACGGTCACACGCTGAGCGGCGTTGGCGATGCTGACGTGCTCGGCTCGTCTCCAGCGGGCAGCGAGCCCCACTCTGCGTTCGAGTACGCCGAGTACTACGACACGTACCACCTCCCCGCCGTCATTGCTGCTGCTGGAGCACACACGCCGCCCGCGCGACTCGCGCTCACCCCGAACGGCGCAGAGGATGCGTTTGCTCTGCCGTGGGCTAACCACTCGCCGTGCCGCTCGTCGGCGCTGTCGCCACGTCGCTCGGAGAACGCGAGTATGCGGCAGCGCAGCGCGACGTTCAGCCAGGCGTCGCCTTTGGCGTGGCCGGCGAGTGCCGGGTCCGAGGTGCACGACGGGGCTGATGCGGTTGCGGTTGCGGTTGCGGGAGCGAGGGGATTCATGGGCGGCGTGGCGACGCAGCGCGAGTCGGCATTGGTGGACGAGGTGATCCGGTTCTAGATGGCGATGGACCGTTTTGGCTCGCCATTGCTCGTGCTACATTTGAAAACACACACACACACACACTCTCTCTCTCTCTCTTTGCTTTCCTCGTACTACTCGACTCTCTTTCAGTTGTGAAAAGTGGTGCGTCCACATCGATGAAGACAAACACACCGTCTTTCAGTGAACTCGACTCGCCTCCTCAGGCTTGTGTGTGGTCCCGGATCGCTGTGTGAATCTGATCTGCAGGTCTCGGTGCTCTCTGAGAAGTTTCTGCCACGTCGTTTCGATTGTGATGCAGGGGCATCCGTGCCCACCCTTGATGAAATCTTGCAATCGGCTCGAGCGTCTCGGCGGCGTACAAGCCCGTGCTTTTGAACATTTGACAGGGCGCCCGTTCCTCCCGCCCCTGCTTGTCACACATGTCGGATCGCTTTTTTGGAATCTCAACGGTCACTGCGAGTGCCTCTTTGATGGACTGTGTCGCGGACCTGGCCGGGCTGAGGGATCAAAGCTGCACCGAGATTCATTGACAAGAGAGGCGACACGGGTGGGACTTGGGTGCAAAGTCCAGACTTGATCACGAGGGTTGTGACTCTGTTGCACACGCACACAATGAGCCCACATCTGCTCGTTGCCAACAAGGATTGTGTGTGGCTGATGAGGGGGGGGGGGGGGGGGGGGTTTTTTTTTTTTTTTTTTTTTTGGTGGTGGTTCGAAGAGGGAGAGATTAGCTCTGCCTCGAAAAGCGAGAGCTCGAGAGAGGGGGAGCAAACTCAAGCCGGACCCTCCCTCTGTGTAAGTAAAGCTTGGAAACGAAAGAGGAGCAGTGTTTGACCTTTGCGCCAAACCTACCTACCTACCTCTTCTCCGTTGCTCGTTGCTCTTTGCCATCCATCATCTTATCGACTTGCCCGCCTCTTGCTTCACCCGCGGTTGCGCACCGATCTTGACCGCGAACATGTCGACGATGGACAGCCTGCAACCACCGTCTTCGCTGGACTACTGCCAGAGAGACAGCGAGATGTCGAATGTCGAGATGTACCCCTCCTCGGCCGTCGCTCAAACGCACGTGCCTGGCTCGGCGGCGCACATAGGTACGCTGCAGCAGCCCCCTCCGTCAGCAAACGCTGCTTCCCTCCATCACCACCGCACCACATCGATCTTGCAAAACCCGTCGTTCGACAACAAGCACGGCGCCTACAGGAGCGCAGACGTCAGCGTCAGCGTCAGCGTCAACAAGGTCGCCAACACCACGCAGCAGCTGCATCCGCACTCGAACGGCGCGACCGCGTCGGCGATGGAACGCACAATCACCAGCACCAACACGGCTACCAATTCGGCTATGATGATCGACGACCCCGTCAACGCCGCCAATAATGGCGTGGCGGGTAAGGGATCGACTCAGGCAGGGGGTAACAGCAACGGCGACGGCAAGAATGTCGAGGCCAAACAGCCGGGTGCAGAAACGGGCGCGGCGGATGCGACGGACGACGCCGGCAACAACTCGGCTGTTCGTAAAGTGCGGTAAGTTGAATATCTTTCAGTGGGCGGCGGGTTCTCGTAGATTCGTGGCCTTGCGGACGACGACAGGATGGCGACGCTGTTTCTGAATCGTGGTGGCAGCGACGCCGCGAGTGGTGAAGAGGTCGGCGCGATCGGGCAATGCCGATTCGTTTGTCCAATCGGGCGATGTGCACCAACGAAGCTTAGCCTTGTTGCGGCGGTGCCGGCTTGCCTTGGTTCCAGCCATCAGAACCCCTTTTTTTTTTTTTTTTTTTTTTTTTTTTGCTTCAGAGCCTCACGGCTTGGATCAACCTTGATACGACCCACTAGCAGCGTTGCTAGGAGCAAGCAGGCGGTGTCAAGGCCATTCTGCTGCCGCCTTCCGCTGCCTTTTGTCTCAGGCTGCCCAATTTTTTTTTTTTTTCTTTTTTCTTTTTTTCTTTTTTCTTTTTTTTTTTTTTTTGTTTGTCGGTTTCAGACCCACGCGCGCCAGCAAGCGAAAGAAGACGTTTTCCACCAAAAAAACCGTTCTTCTTCACAATGCAGCACAAGCCGTTGCTATGGAACACGCTCGTCTGCTGCACGCCGAGGCCTAAGCCACTTTGGTCTCGTAGAAGTGGCTCGGGCCTCGTTGGTGGTGCATGCTGTACGACAAGCCGTGACCTTGCAGGGCTCGCAACCCTCGTTTTTTTTTTTTTTTTTTTGGGGGGGGGGGGGGGCTGTCGCTCGGTGCCTCGGTCGTCTCTAGAACGCACCTTTCTAGACTCGTTGGCAAGGCGGAACTGCATCGCCGAGCAGCATTCAGCGACCTGTTGCTTTGCTGCGGACACTCACTGCACGATGGCGTACAGAGCCAGCACAGGCCTTGGTTGCGAGGAGACAAAGGGGGGCGCGACCTGGTTACCTTACTGTGGGTGTGATTCGGTCTCGTTGCAGTGTTGGAAAAGAGCTCTTTCTCTTTGCTGCGCAGCACCTCTTTTGCGCTGGCAGAAGAAAAGCGACAGCCGCTGCTGCACAGGGTTGGGACTTGAAAACTGTTTGCGCCCTTGCACCCTTGCACCCTTGCGCCCTTGCGCCCTTGCGCCCTCTTTTGTCTCTGCTCAGCTGTCAAAGAAGAAACTTGCTCGTTGAAGCTGGCCTCGGAGTCGCCTTTCCAGCCCGCAAGACTCGATTGCTTGCTTGCTTGCTTGCAGACGGCCGTCCTCCTCGCCGTTGCTGCATACGTGTCCACATGCTTCTCATGCGTCACTGGCTTGGTTCCAGCACCGCAGACCCACTCCCGTTTTCTTTTTGGCCCTGTCACAACGATTCGTGGTCCGCAGTGCAAAGCGACGCAACGCAAACGTAGCGCGGGATAAGCTAGCCTTTTACCCCTTTTTGACGTTGCAATAAGTCGACCACGCACGTTGCTGTGCAAGCCGGCTTGGACATGAGCTGGACTGGACCCTGAAATCTAGCCTCTCGGTCGTCGGTTGTCCTCTCAGAGGTGTTGTTCTTCAACAAGGTTAGAGTCGTCGTCTTGATATAAGGAAGCGAGGATTGCTAGCTTTTCTTGTCAACCTGCTTCCCTTTGTCCCAATCGCTCGCTCGGCCTTCCTTTGTCGCTTTCATCAAACGCCTCTCCTCGCCAACTTTTCGCTTTCTTTCCTTATAGTTGATCTCGGAGTGTTCCTTTTCCGGACTGCACTTTCCGCTCCCAGCAGACCAAGCTTGATCGCATAGAACCTTCAGCCCATCGTCTTCCCAGTCGCTTTTCTACGAGTCCCTTCTCTGCTCCAACAAGCCACCGCCTGGTCGCGCCGCTGGCTTCTCTTCATCAACTCTTCTGACACTTTGTTTGCTCTTTCTTCCCTCATTCCCCTTCGACCACCATCATGTCCACCATCGACCACACTCGTGTCTACCTGGACAACTTCTCCTCGACTTCCACTGCGGCGCTTCAACACGACTTGTCAAACATGTCTATTGCTGCGCCTCAACACCACGTCATGGCTGGTCCTGACGCCGCCTCCGCCCGTGCATCCACCTCTCGCAACACCTCGACCGTTCCGGCTCCTCGCCCTTTCGACTATCGCGTGACCTATGCGCCCGTCGCGGCTGCATCCGGCGTCTCTGCGGCGTCGGTCACCACCTCATCTCATCGACCACCGTCCAAATCACACTCGATCTCGTCGATCGAATCAACGGCAACCGTTTCTTCCAACGCACCTTCTACGCCTCCAACGCATGACGTCGACGATGTCTGCTTTGACATGGCCAACGTTCCCAAATCTGTTCGTGATTCTGCTGAAACGTACGACATTGGCAAACACTTGCCACCGACACCATCGCATTCAATTCAAACGGCGCATCAAAACGTCGCTCCGGCCATGCCGCCTGCTCGATCCCACGCCAACGACGCTGCTGCTGCTGCTGCTGCTCCTTCGCAATCTGTCTCGCGCAACGAAAAATACAAATCCGCCATCAGTTTCCGCGTCGGCAGCAAGTACAAGGTGTGCGAGATCATCGGCGAAGGCGCCTACGGTGTAGTCTGCAGCGCCATCCACCGCGCCACAGGCCAGAAAGTGGCCATCAAAAAGATCCAGCCGTTCGAGCACCAGATGTTTGCGCTGCGCACTCTACGCGAGCTCAAGCTGCTGCGCTTCTTCCAGGAGTGCGACGTTTCGGAGAACATCATCAGCATCCTCGACATTATCAAGCCCAACACGTACGAGGCTTTCACCGAGGTCTACCTTGTGCAGGAGCTGATGGAGACCGACCTGCACCGAGTGATCCGCACGCAGGAGCTGTCGGACGACCACTGCCAGTACTTCACGTACCAGACGCTGCGTGCGCTCAAGCCGATGCACTGTGCGGATGTGATCCACCGCGATCTCAAGCCGAGCAACGTGCTGCTCAACGCCAACTGCGACCTCAAGGTGTGCGACTTTGGGCTGGCTCGGTCCGTGCTCACTGCGGATCAGGATACGGGGTTCATGACCGAGTACGTGGCGACACGCTGGTACCGCGCGCCAGAGATCATGCTGACGTTCAAGCAGTACACGAAAGCCATCGACGTGTGGGCGGTCGGGTGCATTCTCGCCGAGATGCTCTCCGGTCGACCGCTGTTCCCGGGCCGAGACTACCACCAGCAGCTGTCGCTCATCCTCGACGTGCTCGGAACGCCTACGCTCGAGGAGTTCCACAACATCAACAGCCGCCGCTCGCGCGATTACATTCGCTCCATGCCCTTCCGCAAGCGCCGCGACTTCCGCACGCTCTTCCCAAAGGCCTCGCCCGAGGCGATTGACTTTTTGCAAAAGACGCTCACGTTCGACCCGCGCAACCGCCTCACGGTCGAGGAGTGCCTCGCCCACCCGTACCTGTCGGCATACCACGACCCGGACGACGAACCCGGCGCACCGCGCCTCGACCCGGACTTTTTCTACTTTGACATGCAGAAGGAGAGCATCACAAAGGAAGACCTGCGCAAGGAGCTGTGGTACCAGGTGCAGGAGTTCCAGCCCCTGCTCCGCTGATGTGCGCTTCTACGAGTCAAAGCATCTCGTTCCTCTTTCCTCTAATCTCGGCCTAGTCGTTCCGCATCCGCATCCCACGCATCTGTCGCATTCTTTCGTACCATCATCAATGTTCAGGGTTCTTGTTCCGCAGTTGTGCTGCTCAGCGTCTGCAAGTGTGTGCCACTGAGAGTAAGATGGAGAGCTGCACAAAGTGTCGTGAGAGGCAAGTCTCGAGAAGAACCCTGAAATGTGTGAATCCCGAATTCCGAGTTTTGTATCAATTTTTTTTTTTTTTTTTTTTTTTTTTTTTTTTTTTTTTTTTTTTTTTTTTTTTTTTTTTTTTTTTTTTTTTTTTTT
>JALCCG010000186.1:0-41994 GCA_023212695.1 Sporisorium sorghi | reverse complement strand
ATCTCATCAAGAGAGGGCAATCGTCCCTGATATAACTCATCAAGAAACGTAACCAGGACATCTTGGTTCTTCATTTCAGCCATGTACTGCCATAATAAAGCTGTTCAGCTTCATTTTCGCGAATGGTGATATTGTTAAGCACTACCCCAAGAAGACGTGCCTTAACATGCTCGAGTTGAGCCTTTGCCTTTTTGACCTGGGATTTCTTTACTTTCCCTCCTAGCACAACTAAAACAACACCATCACACAAAGCGCTGACAATAAGCGCGTCACTGACTGCCAATACCGGAGGCGTATCAAACAAGATCATGTCATACTTCTGCTTGAGATCGTGGATTAACACTTGCATATTTTGAGAACCTAACATTTCGGAGGGGTTGTATGGAATAGAGCCTGAAGGAATAACGGAGAGATTAGGAACAGCAGTCTGTCGTATCACATCTTCAACATCCATCTGCTGGGCCAAAACATTTGTTAATCCAGTTTCATTGGAAACGCCGAATACATGGTGTAACGATGGTTTGCGTAAATCTGCTTCGATTAATAATACATTTTTACCTTCATGAGCATAGGCAACAGCCAGATTACTTACCGTTGTGGTTTTGCCTTCATTCATTTGGGCCGAAGCAACCATGATGACCCTTACTTGCTTGTCATGAACAGAAAATTGAATATTAGTCCGCAGTCCTCGATAAGATTCTGCTGCCGGAGATTTTGGATTAATGACGGTAACCAAGGGGTTTTTGTATTTTCTTGCCATATTACCTCACCTGCCTATTAAAATAGTCCGTTCTCTATGCATGAGTGCACGGATTTAAGGTAAAAGAACTAATGACCAAGCAACTCAAATATAGTAAAATGTCTGTATCACTGTATGATTAGCTTTTTATTATATTGGCCTTGCGAACTATGTATGTAATTTCTATAAACGGAGTGATTTAGCGCCATATGACTACTGATCATTCGGTTAAGCATTCCTGTTATCCGTGCTTTTTGATCGCGGTCTGTACATATTTCAACCTGATATAACTGATAATCATGTAAATGCTCTTGAATCTGGATCCTGCCAAAAACTTGAATATGATCATAAGTGTCATCAATTTCGTAGCTTAGTTTTATCTTAGGACTTATCGGGATGTCCCAGGGACACAGGAAAACAAGCTTCTCCGGGCTAAGCTCAACCGGAGTTACATTGTGGCTTCTGCCGTGCACACTCAGTGCGCCAATTTCCATGACTCTAATCCCAAGCGTTATAAGATGCTTCGTTTCACTTGACATCAGGAATTTAATTCGCTCCTTTATTTCTATAAATTCTGGTATGGGACATTTTATCCATGGATAAAATGATACTAAGTGTTACTTCTTTTGAATTATCCAGATACATTATGTATCATTTTATTTTCCAATTTTACGATACATATTGTATCAAGTCAACAGGAAAATCGTCAGTTTCTACCTCCTGTGTGTGAAATTAGCATGTTTCGTAAAGGTACAACCTCTCAGGATAAGACTGAGTTAAAGTACCTTAGGCTGATTGATATAAATTTTGGACAAATTTATTTTTTTACACAACAGGTATTGCCAGCAATTGAAAGGGGGATCTAGCATGAACTACGGAGTACGAATTTCAGAACTACGTGAACAGCGCGGGTGGACTCAGGAAGAACTCGCTACCTCTGTCGGCATTACTCGTGCTGCACTATCCCATTATGAGAAAAACCGGCGCAAACCGGATTTCGAAACATTGACCCGCCTGGCAGACCTCTTTGACGTATCGATAGATTATCTAATCGGGAGAACGGCACAGGAGAAAGCGGTGCTTGATCCGGAGGTTCGATCATTTGTGGACGGACTTGAACTCTCGGATCAAGACCTGCTGGAGCGATTCAATCTCACGGTGGATGGTCGCAAGCTAACGGAAGAGGAAGCCAGACGGTTTATTGCATTTGTTCGCATGGAACGGTCTATGAAGTAATCATGGCAACGAATAATGGAAATCCCCGATAATCACTGATGAGAAGTTCTCAGTGATATCGGGGATTTTCACTAATTGTCATGTATAAGTGATGACAAATGATTTAATCTTTATGAAGTTCCTCCGTTTGCAGCCATTTATCAGGATGGATTCCCATTTGAGTCATGAGCTTATAGATGTCTATATTCGTCTTCTGCTGGTCAAGCTGCTGCTCGGTGCTTCCAGAGCCTCTCTCCTTGTCCACACTCATTTCCACAACTACCTCGCTTATCTATAATTTCCTCTCCATCCCCAACTCCGCAAACTCGTTGTCATTATTTCTCATCCGTACAAAAACTTACTCGCTAAACCAATTTACTCACCAAACTTACTTACCAATATTATAGCGAATGTATTCACACGATACTGTCGTCTTGTGGAACCATTGTCCTATGCTTCGGGTTCTAATTTTGTCGAATTTTATATGGGGAGATGATGTCACATATTTTAGATTATTGATGATTTCGATTGTATCTTATTTATATATAAAAAAACCACATTGGATTCATTTAAGAATACAATGTGGTTTGACGCAACTTGAGCCCGGTTCTAGTTCCCTGTACGAGCCAGTTCTTTCATATTTGCCTCAAATGCAGCGAGGAGCGCCGCTTCGCCTGTCAGGCCTTGGTCTTGAACCTTCTCGATATGCAGCAGCATCCGTTTATAATCCTTCGGAATGATACGAACAAAGCGGCTTAGCGCCTGATCCCAATCCGCAAGAATTTGCTGTGCCGGCGCACTGCCGGTATACCGCTCATGATGCTGAACCAGACGAAGGAGTGCTTCCGCTTCTGATGTTTCCTCTACACGCTCGAGGAGCACCATTTCCAGGTTGCAGCGATCTACAAAAGTACCTTCCGGATCATAGACGTATGCAACGCCGCCGGACATGCCCGCTGCAAAGTTGCGCCCGGTTTCCCCGAGAACAACCACCCGGCCGCCCGTCATATATTCGCAGCCATGATCGCCGACACCTTCAACCACGATGTTCGCACCCGAGTTACGAACGGCAAAGCGCTCGCCCGCGATGCCTCTTACGTAGGCTTCGCCTCCTGTAGCACCGTAGAATGCGGTATTACCCGCAATGATGTTCTCTTCTGCTTTGAAGGTCGCTTTCGGTGAAGGCTTCACGATCAGCTTGCCACCGGAAAGTCCTTTACCAATATAGTCATTGGCGTCCCCTTCTACCGTCAGGGTCATCCCTTTCGGCACAAATGCACCAAAGCTCTGACCAGCGGAACCAGTGAAGCTGAATTGAATCGTATCTTCCGGCAGTCCCGCAGCACCGTATTTACGTGTCACTTCACTGCCCAGAATAGTACCAACCGCACGATCCACATTCGTGATCGGGAACGTGCCTTCAACAGCTGCTCCCGATTCCAATGCAGGTGCAGCGCTGCTCAGCAGAGAGCGCATATCCAGCGTTTCTTCCAGGCCATGATTCTGCCTTTGCGTGCGGAAGCGTGTGCTGCCTTCCGGAAGCTCCGGCGTATACAGAAGTGCGGAAATATCCACGCCTTTCTTCTTCCAGTGATAATCGGCTTGAACGGCGTCCAGGCAATCGGTGCGTCCGATCATATCATCAATGGTACGGAAGCCAAGCTCCGCCATAAGTTCCCGCATGTCTTCAGCAACAAAACGCATAAAGTTGACCACATGCTCCGGATCGCCCGTAAAGTTCTTGCGCAGCTCCGGATTTTGCGTGGCTACGCCAACCGGACAAGTATCCATTTGGCATACACGCATCATGATACAGCCGATGGCAACCAGTGGTGCAGTCGAGAATCCATACTCTTCGGCTCCAAGCAGCGCCGCCACAACCAAATCGCGTCCGTTCAGCATTTTGCCATCGGTTTCAAGCACAACGCGGTCACGCAGATTGTTCATGATGAGGGTCTGATGCGTTTCGGCAAGTCCAAGCTCCCACGGCATACCGGCATGGCGAATGGAGCCTTGCGGTGAAGCGCCTGTACCGCCATCGTAACCGCTAATCAAAATAATATCTGCACGGCCCTTCGCAACACCTGCTGCAATGGTACCTACACCGACCTCGGATACAAGCTTCACGTTGATATCCGCACGCGGATTCGAGTTCTTCAGATCATAGATGAGCTCTGCCAAATCCTCAATGGAGTAAATATCGTGATGCGGTGGTGGCGAGATCAAGCCTACACCCGGCGTTGATCCCCGAACCTCAGCTACCCAAGGATACACTTTACGTCCCGGCAGCTGTCCGCCTTCACCCGGCTTCGCCCCCTGCGCCATCTTGATCTGGATTTCGTCTGCATTAACCAGATAGTTGGAGGTTACGCCGAATCTTCCCGAAGCAACCTGCTTGATGGCACTGCGGCGGGAATCGCCGTTAGCATCCGGCACATAACGTCCCGGATCTTCTCCGCCTTCGCCCGTATTACTCTTGCCGCCGATGCGGTTCATCCCGATTGCAAGACTCTCATGCGCTTCCTTACTGATGGAGCCGAAGGACATCGCACCGGTCTTAAAACGCCGCATAATGGAAGCTGCAGATTCAACCTCATCCAGCGGAACCGGTTCGCCGACCGGCTTGATTTTCAAGAGGGAACGCAGTGTCAGATGCTGCTCATTCTCACCCTGTACAAGCTCGGCATACTTCTTGTATGTTGCATAATCATTCGTCCGAACAGCCTGCTGCAGCAGATGGATCGTTCTCGGGTTGAACAAATGCTCCTCCCCGTCTGCTCTCCATTGATACTCGCCGGCTGAATCCAGCGCTTTATCATTGCCATCTTTATCGGTAAAGGCACGGTCGTGGTGGGCCAGCGCTTCCTTGGCCACTTCCTCCAGGCCGATGCCGCCAATACGGGATGGTGTACGTGTGAAATAACTTTCCACGAAATCTTCCTTCAGGCCGACAGCCTCGAAGATCTGAGCGCCACGGTAGGACTGGATTGTAGAAATCCCCATCTTCGACAGGACTTTAACAACGCTCTTGCTTGCTGCTTTAATGTAGTTCTTCACAGCCTTCTCATGTGAAATGCCGCGCAGCATGCCTTCCTGAATCATATCGTCCAGCGTTTCGAACGCGAGGTACGGATTGACTGCACTCACACCGTAACCGAGCAGCAGCGCGTAATGATGCACTTCGCGTGGCTCACCGGATTCCAGCAGGATAGCCACCTTCGTCCGGGTTCCTTGACGGATCAGGTGGTGATGGAGCGACGAGACGGCGAGCAGCGAAGGAATCGCAGCATTGTCTTTGTCCACACCCCGGTCCGATAGGATCAGAATGTTATGGCCCTTGGCAATCACTCGATCCGCTGCCTCGCACAGCGTATTGATTGCTTTGCGCAGACCTTCAGCCCCTTCCGCTGGCGGGAAGAAGATCGGAATCGTCATGGATTTGAAACCGGGACGGCGAACATGGCGCAGCTTCGCAAATTCTTCATTGGACAGCACCGGCGAATCCAGGCGGATGTGGCGGCAGCTTTCCGGTTCCGGCTTCAGCAGGTTGCGCTCCGGACCGATGGTCGTTGCGGTTGAAGTCACCAGTTCTTCGCGAATCGCATCGATCGGCGGGTTGGTAACCTGGGCAAACATCTGCTTGAAGTAGTTGAACAGCCGCTGCGGCCGGTCGGACAACACCGCAAGCGGTGCATCGTAACCCATGGACGCTATGGCTTCCGCGCCGGTGATCGCCATCGGCTCCAGCACTTTGCGCAGCTCCTCATAAGTGTAGCCGAACGCTTGCTGGAGCTGGCGCACATTCTCGTGCTTCGGATCCGGCAGTTCCGGCGCTTCAGGAAGATCATGAAGCTCTACCAGATGCTCATCCAGCCAATCCGAGTAAGGAAGCTCGGCTGCAATGCTGGCCTTGACCTCTTCGTCGGAGATGATGCGGCCTTCCTTCGTATCAACAAGCAGCATCCGTCCTGGACGCAAGCGGTCCTTGTACAACACATTTTCCGGCGGAACATCGAGCACGCCCGCTTCGGAGGACAGGATGATCAGATCATCCTTGGTCACATAATACCGGGATGGACGCAGTCCGTTCCGGTCCAGGGTAGCCCCGATCTGGACTCCGTCAGTGAACGCCATGGCTGCTGGACCGTCCCATGGTTCCATCAGCGTACTGTGATATTCGTAGAATGCTTTTTTGGTTTTATCCATGCTCTCATGATTGCTCCATGGCTCGGGAACCATCATCATAGCCACATGCGGCAGGGAACGACCACTGAGATACAGGAATTCAAATGTATTATCAAACATACCGGTATCGGAACCGTCCGGATTGATTACAGGTTTCACCTTCTCGAGGTCGCTTCCGAACAGCTCATGCTCGAACAGCGACTGGCGTGCGTGCATCCAGTTCACATTACCGCGCAGCGTGTTAATCTCGCCGTTGTGAATCATGAATCGGTACGGATGCGCCCGTTCCCAGCTCGGGAAGGTGTTCGTGCTGAAACGGGAGTGAATCAGCGCGATTGCGGATTCCAGTCCTTCTTCCTGGAGGTCAAGGTAGAACTCCCCGACCTGTTCCGTCGTCAGCATGCCTTTGTATACGATTTTGCGGCAGGAAAGACTGGATACATAGAAGCTGTCACCCTCGGGCTTGCCGCTGTAACGGATAGCCAGCTCGGCACGACGACGGATGACATACAGCTTGCGCTCGAACGCAAGATCATCCTGAATGTCGGCGCTGCGTCCAATGAACACTTGGCGAACATACGGCTTTGCCGCTTTTGCGGACTTGCCGAGCATTTCATCGCTGGTTGGCACATCGCGAAACCCGATCAGGGTCTGACCTTCCTCAGCAATAATGGAAGCCAACTGGTCCTCATGTGCCGTGCGAACGGCAGGATCATGGGAAAGGAACAGCATGCCCGCACCATAGTGCCCAGCCTCGGGGAGCTCAAAGCCCAGTTTGGCCGCTTCTGCGGAGAAAAAAGAATGAGGAATCTGCAACATAATCCCAGCGCCGTCACCGGAGTTCGGCTCGCTGCCCTGACCGCCGCGATGCTCCATATTGGCAAGCATAGTCAGCGCGCTGCTGACGATTTCGTGGGATGGCTTACCCTTGATATGGGCAACGAAACCCATACCGCAAGCATCTTTTTCAAACTGCGGATCATAGAGGCCCTGTTTCTGGGGAAAATCAGTATGTTTCATAAGATGCAACCTTTCTTTTTATAGAATAAAAAACTGCTGATCAATAACAGAAAAAACATAAAGGTTGGACATCAATCCTCACCTGCAGTGGACACACTGTCTTGAGGTGATGCAGTATTGTGCAAAAGCGCCAAAGGTTGACATTTACCTAACACGTAGATTAATTAGTTCTATATATTTTATCACCCTCATACAATGCAGGCAATTCAAAGTTTTTATGAATTTGATAAGAATTGTTTTTGTGAGAGTAATCACAACAGATCACTTGTTTTTATGTAGAATAGTGCAAAAAAACATGCAAATAAAACATTCCGAACAGGTCGATGTATTGACTTTTTTTGCAAAATGAATATATTCGGTTCAGCTTTGCCATTCCCCATTCTACCGAAATCAGACTTCAGGGATCTGTTCGGACCAAAAACCTCGTCAAAATGGATCCGTCTTTAGAGCGTGCTCAAGTATACATTGCCAAGCTCATCTGGTCATTAAAAAAAGGACTTCCCCCAGATCCGATCGACCTTTGGGGAAGTCCCTTTGTTTTTTGCTTACATATAAATGTGATCTTGCTTAAGCAGTCACCGCTGCGTCGCTCTCTGCCGCCTTCTTGTTATTTCGGGCAGCCAGGAAGTATACGGCGGTCAAAACCAGGAATACCAAACCGAATCCGGCCAGTACGCCTGCGCTAGCCCACATGCCGTCGAAGCTTCCTGTGGAAATGACGTCCTTGTAGCCTTTGACACTGTATGTCATCGGCAGCAGCGGATTTAATGCCTTCATCCAGCCTGGAATGAGCTCCACCGGGAACGTGCCTGCGCTCGTGGTCAACTGGAAGATCAGAATCACAATGACAACAAAGCGTCCAGGCTGATCCAGCCAGGTTACGAACGTTTGCACCAGGAACATAAACGACAAACTTGTAATGAAGGAGAAGAGATAGAAGAGCGGAACGCTCTGCACCTCAAGCTTCAACCCGTACAGCATCACGATCACAGCCAGTAATGCCTGGATCAATCCCATACCGGCGAAGGATAATGTACGGCTGACAAACCGGTTCCATCCGGATGCATTCGGAACAGAAGCATCGCGAATCGGCAAGATAATCGTAGAGATCAATGCCCCGACAAACAAGCCGAGCGACAGGAAGTAAGGTGCGAAGCCCGTACCATAGTTCGGCACTTCATTCACTTTGTGCTCTTCAACCTGTACCGGTCCGGCAAACATGGTGACCGTTTCGTCGGTTGTCTTGATGTCGCCCGTCTTGCCGGCAGCCTCGTTCAGCTTGCCTGCAAGCTCCCCGCTGCCATCCTTCAATTCATTCATTCCGCTCACCAGTTCCCCGGCCCCGGAATCCAGCTGCTTCGACCCGTCGGCCAGCGTGGTTACGCCGCTTCCAAGCTTGCCTGCTCCTCCGGCCAGCTGCTGCGTCCCTTGCGAGAGCGTGGCCGCACCGCTGGCAAGCTCCTTGCCACCGGCAGCCGCTTCGCTCAGCTTCGTGCCGAACAGCTTCATGCCGTCAGCCAATTGGCTTTGGCCGGCGTTCAGCTGCTTCGCACCAGCCAGCAGCTCTTGGCCGCCGGCTGCAAGCTGCTTGCCGCCTTCAGTCAGCTGAGCCGCTCCTGCGCTCAGCTTGCCTGCGCCTTCCTGCAGCTGCTGCGTGCCCTGGTTCAGCTCCGCTGCACCTTGTGCCAGCTGCTTCTGGCCCGCATTCAGCTCGCTCGTGCCGGATGACACGGATTGGCTCGCTGCCAGCAGCTGCTGAACCTCGGGACTCTGCGCAAGCTCCGGATTCCCTTCTGCCAGCTTCTTCAATCCATCCGCAAGAGCCTGAGCCCCTTGCTCCAGGGCAGCCGTAGCTTCCAGCGATTGATTCAGCCCGGCTTTGAGGCTGCTGCTGCCTTCATGAGCCCTCTTCACTCCTGCCGCAAGCTGGGAAGCTCCGGCCTGGTTGGCTTGCAGCCCTTCATGGAGACCGGTGCTGCCCGCTGCAGCAGATTCAATCCCTGCCTGCAGCTTCGCGCCGCCCTTGCTTGCTTCCTCAGCGCCTGCCTGCAGCTGGCTGTGACCTGCTTTAAGCTGTTCCAAGCCGGAGGCGAGGGTGCCTGCTCCCGTGTTTAGCTTGCCAGCACCGTTATTTAGTTCCTGCACCCCTTGGGTTAAAGGCGCAATTCCGTCCTGCAGCTCTTGCGTGCCGCTGACCAGCTTAGCCAGATTTTCCTTCAGCTTCACGGCGCCATCGTCCAATTTAACGGCACCTTCGGACAGCTTGGTTGCGCCGTCTCCGGCTTCGCTTAAACCATCGGATACTTTGGCTACTTGATCAAACAGCGTCTCCGTGTAGGCTTCCGTTACCTTCGCGGACACCTTGGACTGAATCTGCTTCACGGCAGATCCGCCAATTTGGGCTGCCAGGAAGTTGTAGCCTTCATTCGGCTCAAATACAATCTGCGCAGGCTGCGGATGTTCATCCATTAAAGTTGTCGCCTGCTGCGAGAAATTCTCCGGAATGCTGATGGTCATGTAATACTTATTATCCTGCATGCCCTGCTCAGCTTCATTCCGGTCAACGAACTGCCAATTAAAATCTTTTCCCTTCTTCAGTTCGGCGACCAAATCCTCGCCAGCCTGAAGCGTCTTCCCTTCAAAAACAGCGCCCTGGTCGTTATTGACGACCGCTACAGGCAAATCCTCCATCTTTCCATAAGGGTCCCAGAAGGCCCCCAAGAACATACCGCTG
The DNA here is from genome assembly GCA_023212695.1 of Sporisorium sorghi. NCBI lineage: Eukaryota > Fungi > Basidiomycota > Ustilaginomycetes > Ustilaginales > Ustilaginaceae > Sporisorium > Sporisorium sorghi. The sequence continues at coordinate 32,101 of JALCCG010000186.1, read as the reverse complement.
TACATGACCGGTATGAACAGCACTGCGATAATCGGAATCAAGATTTTTTTGTTCCGAACGGCAGCGCCAAGATCCTTTGCAAATACAGATAATGACTTCATCCAGTCTCTCTCCTTTTTTTCTCTAGATACAGCAGCTATTTTGCCGACATGAATCTGCATCACAGGCAGATAACATTTCCAAACCAGTACATAATGACCAATTCTCTCATTCGGTCAGTTTAAACCAAAAAAAAAAGCGATCGCTGGCAAGGAAGACGATCCCTCAAGCCAAGAGAGTCCGCCTTCCTCATCACGAAGGAGGCTGCATTCTTACCTCTTATGAAGAGGCCTTCAACCCGTCAGCCAGGAACACCATCATATATTCCTTGATCTGTTCCTTGCTTAATGGCTCATGAAGCTGATTAAAGTCGGTCGTGAGCGCAACGTACAGCTTCAGCATCACGAAGGATACCACTTGAGCATCCAGCGGTTTGATCTCACCGATCGATATGGCATGCTCCACAATCCCCTGGAGATAGCCGACGATCCCGTTCTCCACTTTCGTCAATCCTTCATGCGCCTTCGGCGTGCCGATATCCCGCACTTCCTGAGACAGCTTGATGAACAGCTCATGCTCGCTCCGGAATTCAAGCAGCGCATCCAGCACGCGATACAGATTGTCAAAGAAATCCCTGTCCTTCTTGATCTCCCGCTCCGCAAGACGCTTCATCTCCATAATCGCCGAGAGCAGAATTTCGTCAAACAGTTCATCCTTATTCGTGAAAAACGTGTAGATCGTACCTTTCCCAACATTCGCAATCTTCGCCACCTGTTCCATCGTCGTCGCTTTATATCCGAACAAAGCAAACGACTTGGAGGCAGCATCTAGCACCTGCTTCCGACGGTCCACAGCTGGCATGCTTACCCCTCCTTCTATGATCTTCTTAAGATTGGTCTTACCCTCGAAACTGACCATATTACAATTCTGGTCATTCGGTCAAAAATCACTTTATCAGATTATCGATTCCATTGCAATATCTTTCGTTAAATTTTTAAATAATTCCAAGTGAAGGGTTCAAATCTTATTATAACGTCTAATGAAAGAAAAACGTCGATCGACAAATATGGGGCCGCAAAATAATTGAAATGCTTTTCCCTTTTGCGCGTATACTTAGGATGCATACTCTTTTTTTTCGCGCCGCTCTTCAAAAAACGATTCCTGTTTTGTAAGATAGAGGGAGAAAGAAGTAGGTGAAACCATGCGATATACAAGAGTGCTCCTCTTTTCCGAGGGATTCGGCACAGGACATACGCAAGCCGCGTATGCGCTGGCTGAAGGTATACAACGGATGAGTCCCGGCATCCAATGCCGTGTCATTGAGCTTGGCAATTTTTTAAATCCGACCGTGGGGCCGTTAATCTTGTCCGCTTATCGAAAAACCGTCAGCACCAGGCCGCGCCTTGTCGGCATGCTGTACCGTTCGCAATATAAGAAATCATTAAACCGTCTGACGCGGCTCGCGCTTCACCGGCTTTTCTATGCGCAGGCCCAGCGGGTGATCGAGGAGCTGCAACCGGATCTTATTATATGTACGCACCCGTTTCCTAACGCCGTGGTCTCACGCCTGAAGCGTCAAGGACTCGAGGTTCCGCTCTATACACTCATCACCGACTATGATGCACATGGCACCTGGGTCAATCCGGAAGTCGATGAATATCTCGTATCCACTCCCCATGTGAAAAAGATGCTCATGCTCCGGGACATTCTACCGGAATACATACATGTGACCGGCATTCCCGTGCATCCAAAGTTCTGGGAAAGGGGCGATCGCAAGGCGCTTCAAGCCGAGCTTCAATTAAAAAACATGCCTACGGTGCTGATCATGGGCGGCGGATGGGGCCTGGTGTTCAATAAGGAGCTGCTCAGTAAGCTGGCAAGCCGGGCCAGTGATATCCAGCTTGTCTTCTGTATGGGACAGAACGAGAAGCTGGTGGCCAGCATGCGCGAGGATCCGATCTTTCAGCACCCCAACATCCACGTGCTTGGTTATCGTGAGGATATACATAAACTCATGGACGTGTCGGACCTGCTCATTACGAAGCCCGGCGGAATGACTTGTACGGAAGGAGCCGCCAAAGGAATTCCCATGCTGTTCTACGAGCCGATCCCGGGACAGGAGGAAGTGAATTCCCACTTCTTTGTCAGCGAAGGCTACGCAGAAATTCTGGATTCTGCTTCCGTTATCGATAAATGGTTGAATCTGCTGTCGGATCGCTATGATCAAATAACGAAATACCGTAATGATGCAGGCAGGCGGCGCATTCGGCATTTGGAGCCGGATCACTGCGCAGGCCAGGTGATGGGGCTGCTGAACGAAGGACGCATACCCGGATATCAGGAAGAAAGCATCAAGATATTGGCGGACCAGCCCTAATATCCATTCTAATTCTTACATTGCCCATCCAAACAAAAAGCTTCCCTGTCACGGAGGACAGGGAAGCTTTTTGCATTAATCTATCTATATTTCGAGGCTTTCTCCCGCTTTCAACGGATGACCCTGAATGCCGGTTTTGGCCAATTCGGCGCAGAAGGCCCCTGCATCTTGTTTAATGCCCGGGAAGGTGTCATAGTGCACCGGAATCACATGCCTCGCACGAATCCACTGTGCGGCCAGCAGAGCGTCCTCTGGACCCATGGTCAGCATGTCACCGATCGGCAGCGCAGCTGCATCGATGTGATTCATCTCCCCGATCAGGCGCATATCCCCAAACAGACTCGTATCACCCGCGTGGTAGAATGTTTTGCCCCCCATCGTCAGAATGACGCCACCAGGCTGCCCTGCATAGATCCAGGTGTCCCCTGCCGAAATGGATGAAGAGTGAAAGGCCGGGGTAAACTTCACCTTAAAGCCGTCAAACTGTGCGCTTCCGCCGATGTTCATGCCATGGGATTTGGCGCCCTGAGTACCGCAGTACACCGCGAGTTCATAAACCGCGATAATCGGACAATCGTTCTGCTTGGCAATCTCGATGCAATCGCCAAAATGGTCGGAGTGCCCATGCGTCAGCACAACCGCATCAACTTTCACATCGCTTGGTTTAATACCGGAGCCTGGATTGCCTGATAGCAGCGGATCGATGATAACACGAACTCCGCCTTCTTCCACCAACATGCTAGAATGGCCGTAATACGTAATATTCATGGTTAAACACACCTCCTACATACTAGTTTACCCATATGGGCACTACTTGTAAAAAGAGTGGTTCCCTATTTTTTTCACGAACGTTCTTGAATGATGAACCGTCAGGTCCTGAGCAAGCTTCAGAGACAGGAAAAAATACGTGTCGTCCTTTACTTCCTTTTGGCCGTGAAGTGCCGCATTAACGGATTTGATCGTCTCCTCGTTTGGGTTGACACGTTTAAGACGCCCGTTCGCTACAGGACTAAATTGGTGCTTTTGATAGATTACATCGGTAATAGTATCGGGAAAATTGGCTGACCGCAGCCGGTTTAAGACAACATTAGCAACTGCTACTTTGCCTTCGTACGGTTCGCCTTCCGCCTCTGCCATGACAATCTTCTGGAGCAGAAGCAGCTCTTCAGCTGACAAATCATAGGTCCAGGTTGCTTTATCTTTCTGAGCCTGGGTTAACGTATTTGTTCTTGTGAAGAATAAAGTTGTGGGGGGTGTTAGGCTTTTAGCCTGTGATTTGACGACATGCGTCCCCTTTTGTTTTGCCGGTTTCCCGTCTGCATCCTGAGATTTGGATTCTTCCTTCTTCTCATCTGCAGTCTTCAATGTTTTTTGCGAGTATAAGTTCCCGGGATCAGCCAAACCAATGCCCTTTGAACTTGAGAAAGCGTCCTGCTTGCCACCCGGCTTATTCCACTCATGGAAAACAATTGAAGACAAAATGTTGACAGGTTCCCTATCCTGCTTTGTACTCGCTTTTACCGCTAATGTATCAGGGTCGCCTTCAGGAGCCAGGGCAGCCATCACAAACTTGGGCATGTCCTGCTGCTGTTCTTCCCCTTCAGTTGTTTCTGCCTGCATTCCAAGCAAACTTATAAGAGACAAACTCACAAAGAGCGCTCCGATGAGCAGCGCAACCCAGCGATTTTGCCGAAGAATTTTCATAACCATATTTTTCCTCCTATGATGTCGGCACATTCCTACACTATGTAACCACATTTTTAGGCGTTGAAAACATGGTAATTTTATGAACATTTTATTTTCAATTTCAGAAAAATGTTTAAAGCCGCGCCACACCTACAGTTTCGTACATCGGAATCGACTGCAAATTTGTACGGAAAAGAACAAGCTCCTGCACGTTCCACTGGATAGGATCGGGTCCTCTTCCGATTTCATCCAATGAAAATTTTTGATTTCCTTGAAATTTACGGCCGATGGTAATATGTGGACGATAGGGACGATCCTCCGGCGCAAATCCGAAGGATTGCATCTTGGACACCACCGATTGCTGAAGATGGACCAACGCATTCAAATCTCCGCCGACCCCTGTCCATAAAATCCGAGGTGAGCTGCTTGTCCCAAACACGCCGGCATCCTGGATGCCAAGTTTGAAAGGCTTGTGCTCCCCGGCTACCTGCTGAAGCCCCTCCGTCAATTCCTCAATGCGATGAGTCGGTGTATCACCTAGAAACTGTAAAGTAATGTGGTAATCCTGCGGATGAACCCATTTTTTGAAAGTCACATGCTCTGCCAGCTTGTCCGCCCACTCCTGAATCCGGGAAGATACCTCGGATGGCAGATGAACGGCAACAAATAAACGATCCATAGCTTCCTCAGCCGAATGGCTCAACTAAGACACTTCCTTCCTAATCATCATCAAGCAGCCATCGGCTGCTATAAGCACCATGTTTTCGCTGTTCGTTTATAGTGTGAGCAATAGAGCCTGAAAATAAATATGAGGGATACATCATTTCGCCTAAAAATATGATGAAGCTTCAATTTACCATAAATCGGACAATAATACATGTATAAATTTGTTAAGCGGACGGGTTCCGCCATGCGCAAAGCCATGATTTCTGATAATATGTTCCAAAGAGAGTATCGCTTTTATTCTGTATTATCATCACATTCCCCAGGAGGTAGTACCATGCCGAAAATCGTTGCCATTCACGACTTAACCACCGAGCAACAGCAAAAAATCAAGGATATCGCCCCCGGCTATGAGCTGATCGTTACAAAAGCCAAAGAGCTTACGACAAGCATAGTTCAGGAGGCCGAAATACTGATCGGCTGGTCGCGCTCCATCCAGGAGGATGTCTTGTCTGCGAACAGTAAACTCAAGTGGATACAAGCATGGTCCGCTGGCGTGGATAAAATGCCGCTTCCAGAGCTTCAGGAAAAGGACATCCGCCTCACCAATGCCAGCGGTGTACATAGCGTTCCGATCACGGAGCATATTTTTGCCATGATCCTGGGCTTCACCCGCAACCTTCATCTTGCCATCCGGCAGCAGTCGAACAAGAAATGGGATACTTCGGGTACCTTCACGGAATTGGCAGGCAAAACAATTGTCATTGTCGGCGTCGGCCAGATCGGCAGCCACACCGCACGTGTCGCGCAGGCGTTCGGTATGCGGACGGTCGGGGTTCGTCATTCCGGTAAATCAGATCCCCATATAGAAGTGATGTATAAGGTCGATCAGCTTGATAAAGCGCTGGCGGAGGGCGACTATGTCGTGAATATCCTCCCGCTGACGGATGAGACCCATGGCTTGTTCAATCAAGCACGATTCTCCGCTATGAAGGACACCGCTATTTTCATCAACGTGGGTCGAGGCCAGACCGTGGTAACCGATGATATGATTCGGGCGCTTCAAGACGGGTCATTGGCGGGTGCAGGCCTTGACGTCTTCGAGGAAGAGCCGCTTCCGTCGGATCATCCGCTGTGGGCGATGGACAACGTCATCATCACGCCGCATATGGCGGGCGATACGGATCGCTACAGCGAGCGAGCCGTGGCTATTTTCCTGGAAAATTTAAAGAACTATGTAAACGGCGAGCCGTTGTCCCGCAATGTGATCGATTACAGCAAGTCGTACTAGGATCAGAGGGGCAGGAAGCCTGAACATGCGTTTGAAGCGATCTTGAAGCAAATAGAAAGGTGTCCCGTGATCTGTATCCTCGGGACACCCTATTCGTTTATATAATAATCTCAATGCTGGCAGGAGTGAACATGTATGCAGCCATTTACGAAACGCGTGATCGAAGTGATCCAGAGCATCCCCGAAGGATACGTGACGACTTATGGACAAGTAGCCCGATTGGCTGGAAGTCCGCGGGCCGCCCGCCAAGTCGTCAGAATACTTCACACCCAAAGTCATATTCATAAGCTGCCATGGCATCGGGTTGTTAATGCCAAAGGCGAAATTGCCATCAAGGACGATGAGTCCAGATTAATGCAGGAGCTGTACCTGCAGGACGAAGGCGTTACGGTTAACCAACTGGGCATGATCGACTTGAAGAAATTTGGTTACGATCCTGCGGAATAGATACACACAGCCAGATTTCTCTTACAAAACTCCCCTTGCGGGTCGTGCCATGACGAAGCACCTTCCACCCCGTCTCCCGCAAATGTTCCCTTAATGGTTCCGTGCTAATGATAACCGCCCGATCTGCCAACCTGTGTAAGCTATGCAGCATCTTCAACTTCTCTTCCTCTGGGAAAACGGAACACACATTATAAGGAAGATCCAGAATAGCCGCGTCATAATGTCCTTGCCATGTATTCATATCATGAATGGCAACTTTGTTGTCATCATAACCGTAATGCTTCAGGTTCACCCTTGCTCCCCGCACCGCAAGCGGGTTAATGTCACAGCCCTCGATCGAAATCCCCATCGACAACGCCTCGATCAGAACATTTCCCATTCCGCAGCAGGGATCCAGCAGCATGACCCCATCCGGTTCAGGTGCAGCTATGTTAACCAATGCCCTTGCTAACCGAGAGGTAAGACCTGTGGAGTAATTTTGCGGCTTCTGCTTATGCTTCAGCCAGGCACGCGCTGGCTCTTGCAGTATGCCCAAGCGCCAGATGCCGTCTATGGATATCATCCCAAACGTGATATCGGGTGATTTCATCTGTGCTGTTCCTGCGATTCGGCGGCCTACCCTCCGCTCAAACTCGCGTAATTGATCATAAGTGTAATGATCTCCCGCCTTTAGGGAAACAACTTTGAAGGTGGCGTTCCTAAGCTGAATTTGGCCTGCTTGCTCTGCCATTCGTTCTATCGAATCGCCAGTCATCCTGACATCCAGGCAAGCGGACAAGAATGGGCTGCGATCCGGATCCACCCATTGCTCGCTTTCCAGCCAGTCCTCTCCATCCGGCATATGTCCGAACAGCTCGGCCAGCTCCATGAAGCACAGCTCACGCTCTGTTTCATGACAGGCGTAAGTATACAGATATGATGACTTATCCCTTATGGAAGAAGGACCCCATGCAATGTCATCTTGAACGAAATTCGTCATTTATTTCTACTTCCTTCTATTATATAGGTGAGTACCCTGCATCAGCTTAAACGTACGCATTAATACATATGTGGCAGGATAAATGTTGTATGGAAATAAAATGCTGCGCAGTTTTAGAATAGTTTCTTCTATTTATAAAGAGAACTATATGGATTCTATTAATAGACGATAAGATGCCAGCCGCGCAGCATAATCACTCACCGGTGTGACAATCAAGAACTCGTCACATTCATACTGCTCTGCCATATTTTGCAGCCTGAGGTGCACACTTGCAGGTGTACCGATAATAAGTCGTCCAGAGCCTGGCGTCCTGGAAGCAGTCGTATCCGGACTTCCTTGTTTGGATTTGCCTGCCGGATCTCCGTTGTGGATCGTATCTCTGCTGCCGCTCTCCCCTGCATCGCTATCTTCCGATCCATAAAACTCTGCTTGTCCAATTCTGGTTGAAGCATAGCTCTGTTCGGGAGCAGCTGCTCCCGTGTCCAAGCGGTCCGAGGGCAGCGGGCGCTGTCCGAACCCGGAAGCTTGAGCAGCAAGCTCGCTTGCTCGTTCCTCCGTCTCTGCACACACAATACTTACTGCCACCATCGTGTGCGGTTCTCGCAGACGTGCGCTGGGCTGAAAACCTTCACGATAAGAGTGGAGTACCTCGGCACCGTCCGTATCGCTCATAAACTGGCCGAATACATAACCCGTGCCGAATTCCGCCGCGTAACCGGCACTCTTCGTATTCGTGCCGAGCATCCACATGACCGGCTCCGTTACAGGGACCGGTTTCGCTGCCACCGGCACATCCTCGTAGCGATACCGGTCTTCGAGCAGTTCGGTCAGGGCCCGAATCCGATGAGGCAAATCTGCCACGTGGCCCAGGAAATTTCCGCTAAGCGCCATGCTTGTATGCGCGGAACCTCCCGGCGCCCGCCCGATCCCGAGATCGATGCGTCCGGGATACAGCGCCGCCAGCATACGGAAATTCTCCGCTACCTTCAGCGGACTGTAATGCGGCAGCAGCACGGCCCCGGAGCCGAGGCGAATACGTTCTGTCCGAGCGCCGATATGGGAGAGCAGAATCTCGGGCGATGCGCAGGACAGATGCTCCAGATCATGATGCTCCGCCGCCCAGTAACGGCGGTAGCCCCACGCTTCCACATGCTGTGCCAGATTCACCGCATGCAAAAGGGCATCCTCGAAGGTGCTCTCCCCCAAACGCGGAACAAGATCAAGCACGCTAAGCTTCAATGGGTTGTTCATAGGCTCCCTCCTTCTCCTGACCCCTAATCCAGATCGTAGATCGAGCCCACCTTCAGGCCATATAACTCGTTGTATATTTTCTCGGCAAAGGCATCCGTCATGCCCGCGATATAATCAATCACCATATGCTCCCACGTCCAGATCGGGTGCGCCCGCTTCTGATCCGCTTCATAGCGCTGAAGCCAATCGGATGGAATGATGGCCGTTGAGGCAACAGGATCAAGAAAAGCGTCCCACAGGCGCTTAATGATCCACTCGCTGCGTTTTTGCAGACGCTGGACCCGCAGGTCGCGAATCATGGTCACCCAGGCGAAACTTTTCAGGACGCTGACCGTGCGCAGCATATCCTCGTCCTCCGCGCCGTCTTTGACAAACGTCACCTTTTTCCAGTCCCCGTTCGTGATCACGCCCAGGCTGCCTACAAACAGACTCACCCAATAGGCCTTTACCTCGCGCCGGGTACGGGAATAGTCATTCTCGCAGGTCGGCATTTTCTCATTCCAAATCTTGAGAAACTCATCCAGCACCGAATCCACCTTCGGATGAATCTTCTCAGGGGTCCAGCCCTTCCATACCTCGTCCTCCAGCGTCATGATCTTCTCCACGATCAGCTTGTTCAGATGACTGTCCCGCAGAAAATGCTCATGGACCTCGATCTTTCCGGCTTTAATGCCATCCTCCAGATCATGCGCGGAATACGCAATATCGTCGCACAGATCCATCAGCTGCGCTTCGAGCGTCCGATACGCGCCAGGAATTTGCCAAGCCTCCCGGATGTGAGAGATATATTCCCATTCATGCCGGTACATCCCTTTCGGATTGACCAAACCGGAGAACGGATATTTGTTAATTCCAAGCAGAACCGCATCGGACAGGTTGAGCCCGTTCACGTTCTCTCTTTTCTCCAAAAACATGATCAGCCGAAAATTGTGCGCGTTCCCTTCAAAATGCTCATATTTTCGACGCATCGCCCGCTGCACCTCAGCAGCCTGCTCCGGTGTCGGTGTACCGGGCTGACTCGTCAGCTCCTTCTCGGTTCTGCGGTCGATGAGTTTCTCCAGAATGCCCTGGAGCACCTCTTCACCCTTATGACCAAATGGAGGATGTCCAAAATCATGAGCGATTGCCGCACATTCCACCACCTCGGGATCAATCATCAGGCCCGCATTCTCCGCTTGTTCCGGCAGCACTTCAGGATAATGACGGGTCAGGCTTCGCGCCGCTTCCCTTGCGATCTGCGCAACCTCCAGCGAATGCGTTAAGCGCGTCCGGTAGTAATCGCCGGTGCCTGCACCGAATACCTGTGATTTCCCCTGCAGCCTGCGGAACGTCGGCGAATGGATCAGGCGGGAATAATCCCGCTCGTATACTGCGCGCGAAGCATCGGACTTCGTCTGCTCCGGGTATTGGCGATGCTCTCTAAGCTCCCTCAGTCTCATTTTCCCCACTCCTGTTTATCTGTTTATGGTCGATTCTGAATTGTTCGTTCCTTAGATTATATGCCATCTCGCTTCCGAAAGAAAAAGGTTATTCCTTCTGTACCCGTTCCCTCATTGTATACCCCTATCGTAACGCCTGTTATCCGCTGTGGAGGATTTTCCTTCATATACCAAGCTTCAAACACCGACACGGTGAGCAGACTCTCCCTCTGCCAAGCATTTCATGTTATGTAAAAAGGCCGCCTATGGCGACCCCAGTGTTTCACTATAAGTTTTTCTCTGCGAATACGGCTGTTAGATGCTGCAAAATTAGCGGCCGTCTCGTGGGCTGTAAAGCAGTGCTTGTCACTTACTCTCGTTATTAAAGACCCCTACCCGGTGCAGGACCGTCATGATTCGATAAAAATCGAAGCTGCCCTCCGGGTCATTCAAAACCTCTGCCTGCTGAGCAGCCTGTATCGCGGGTTCTGCCCAGCTTGGAACCTTTGCAGACTTTCCACTCTCTACGTCCTTGAGCCTGGCGTTCATCTGCTTCATGGTATTGCTCTGTTCTGTTAACATTTTCAATGCGGAAGCATACTGCTCGTTAAGCTGACGTACCTGCTCTTGTGTCTTTTGCAGCTCCGCTGTTAATTGTTCGATTTTCATGCGTTCCTCCTCCTCCGGACTTGGTACATCATACTGGTGAAGTGCATTTTGCTCCATAAGGGAGATCAGCTTACTCGGATAATTGGGATCTGTAGCGTAGCCTCCCTTCCATATCTCCGTTGCAGCCGTTTTATAGTCCGCCCATAACACGCCATGGTAACGCATTGGCTTGTCTCTCGTTCCATTCAGGATGAGCCGCGTATGATCAGCAACCGATTCGCTCCAGCTGTTATACTTGCGGAACTGGGCGTTGGTTGTATAAGGTGTCTGCCCCCGGTATTCCGTTGTCTGCATGGTGACGCTTCCCGCCGGACCGGTTCCCTTGATACCGAACAGATTATTTGCTTTTTGCGTGAGACCGCTCGTTCCCCAATTCGACTCCAAAATAGCCTGGGCCAGCGTAAGGGAAGCCGGTACCCCGTATTTACGCATGTCCTGAACAGCAATAGGGGCCAGTCGGGTTATAAATTCAAGAGGCTTCATTCTTTTTCTCCTCCTTTCCTTCGGTTTGCTTGTCCCCTTCTTCGGATTTGATCTGGAACACCTGTACCACATTACGCAGGGACTGAGGGATCGGCACTCCCATTCGCCCAACGTTCTCAATAATAGACAGCAGCTCATTCGCAAGATAGAAGAAAATCACCGTATTCTGAAAATAATTCATCTCCCCCAGCACCCGGTCCACCAGATGCATCAAGGCGATGATGAGAAAAATGGTCATTTTTCGTGCAATACCAGTATAACCAATGCGGCTGCGCAGCTCTCCGTTCATCCAGGCAGCGCCCCATCCAGTCAGCCAATCGATCACCACGAACCATAACAACAGATGCAGCGGCAGCGACCACCCGCCCCAGACGTACCCTGTCACGGCCCCCGTCCCCGCCACCAGCATCTTAAAAATCTGACCGATGTGCTCATACATAATTGCTCCTCCTTTATATGGTTTTGAGGGTGTGAAAAAGCCCTCGGTGAGCCGAGGGCTGGATTGAAGTTAGAATTGAAGTTATTCATAGCTGATCCTAATAGATCACCTTTTTAGTATGTGCACCACTTCGCATGCGGATCATGCTTCCGATCGCTGTTGCCCCCAGATTTTCTTGTAACTTTATCGATAGGGTTAAATCCGTGGACAAAGGCGACCACTCCGCTTCTCCAGCCTGATTCCGCCTTCTCCGTTGAAGCTTTGTAATGTAAGCTCATTCAAAGCAGCGTCTAGTATGCCTCGCCAGTGATGACTTCATATTCATCCGAGGTGATTACGCCAAACGCAACATACTGTCTCAATTGGGGCTTCTGCGCCCATTTTTTTTCATAGTAGTACTTCAATCGTTCAAAATCGTTCTCAAACATCGTCTCCCGCTCCTTTCGATCAGCTATTTTCAAGTGACAGCAGCCGCAATTCAAGCCCCACGATTTGATCGCCCTGCGCCTCATTCTGCTGACGCAGCTCCAAGGCCTCCAGTTCACGTGTTACCATCTCACTGCCTAAGCGATCCACTTCATTGGCTTCCTGTGGTTGAGGTTTTGTTAGTTCCTCAATTTCTTCCGGGGTTAAGCCTTCAATCCATAGAGTCGGCTGAGGTGGGGACTCCAGAACCGGCATTTCGCCGCGTTCTTCCTTCGGCAGTGCTTGCCACTCCGAAAGGACTCGTTGGTATAAGTCTTGAGCTACGTTTGTGGCAGACTGGTATGCACTCCAGGCTGCGAGATCAAAGCACGGGCGGTACAAGCCGGGAGTTGTCGGGATTCCAACGATGTAACCCGAGAGCCTGGAGTCATAGTCGTTTGACGGTTCATCTTCTGGTTCTGTAGCGTCTCCTGTTGTGGAAACGTCAGGTTCCCCTTGCTCAATGTGGGAATAAAAAGGGACGACACCGGAAAAGGCATCGTCCACAAGTATGTCCTCTAAATAGAGGCCGTCTGTATTTACTTTAGGTACGGCTTTCATGTGGAACCTCCTTTATTGTTCGGCTAGGAATGGCTTGATATTGTCCAAACTGAACCATCCAGAATCCGGAACGTGAACGCTATACGGGATTAAAGTTCCATCCGTATTGATTTCAATATTTGGAATAACAACATCAGTACCATTAAAGGCGTTTGTAACAGTTTCAAGTGATCGACCAGGACGGTATCCTACTGGTAAAACGAAAATAGGCTTGCCAGCTGCGCCGGATTTAATCATTCCTTGTACATGCACAAATCCTTGACTATCTTTGAAATATTTCGCCTCATTAACATTATGATAATAGGGAACCCATCCGTTCAGCATCGTTGGCCTAATCCATCCCGGCAAATCCTTATCCGCCTTCTTATTCATCAGCACGGACACAGCGGATGCATTCTGCTGCACAGCTTCGGTCAGTTCGTGGAGCATCGCCTTTTCGTTAGCGGCATACGATCCGGTGAATGGGGCGATAGGTGACTTGTCCAGCACCAGGTATGTGACGGAATAGGCTGCGGATAGACTGAAATCTGACGGTAAAAATCTTACGTGCTGGTTGCCATATGCATTAGCATCATTTTCGATCTTTGCATAATTATCAACGCGTCCATTGCGGTAAACCCTCAGCATGAGAGACACCTTATTCTTTAGTAAGCTTCCACTTACTGCTCTATTATTGATATAGTAATTTCCATTAGCCGAATAGTACGTAGGCTTCGCTGACTCCCGCAGCACAAGCCCTGTTCCAACCTCGACCTGATTACTGCCCTCATTAAAAGTCAGCATACCTTCGGAAACGATAGGCTCGATCTTTGGTGTTGCTAGCTGATATACGAGTTGGTACGGCGCTATTGTTTTATCTTTAAGAGAAGGAGAAACCTCGTTTACTGGTACTGACGTTCGTAGATGTTCCCAAGTACTGTTCCAGTTAGCAGGAGGCGTGTAGCCTATCGGCGTCCATGTTTTTTGGGCCGCTCCTGTTGGATCGTTGTATGGGCTGGCGCTCATGTTACGCATTGTCCAGCCCATAAAATACGCCTTAATCTCGTCTGGCGTCGGCGTATAGTTGTCTCCCCATCCGCTGTCGGTGTTGTATATGGAAACATATATAACATTTGAAGGTGTGTATATATGTGACCTATCACCATCTAGGTGAGTATTTCCAAATCCTAGTATCTTCCCGTCATACTTTACACCTATATCAGAGGTTGTTTTGAAGTTTGTGTCTGTAAAGCTAATTGCAACCCTTTTAAAGCCTACGAAGTTGTTAGTAAACACCCAATGTAATGAACCATCCAAAACAACCTTCTTCCACTTTGCCAGCTTGAAATACTGCCCATCCTTTTCAAACACTTCGTCAGCATTCGCACCCGTCAGCGGATCGGCGTATAGATCCGTTTGCAGCGCGAGGATGGAGTCTTCACGCGGTTTGAACGGTTTGGGAGTGGAGCCGATGTTGAGCATTATATTTTCGACAACATAATCGCCAACTTCGGCGCTGTCGGGTACTACAATACGGACTTCCATAGTTTTGATATTCGCTGGTGTGGTAAATGTATCCAGTCCAGTACCCGTCCCAGAAATAGAGGTTCCGATCGTGTCTAATACAGTTCGCCCTTCATTGTCGTACCCCATTACATCCACATATACTCCAGTATATTTTTCTTGACCATTCATAGTAACTTTCGCCCGGAGTGTGTAGGTAGTATTCGGTATAGCAGAAACGAGGTTAGAACCATACTGCACTACCGTTGACCCCGTTGCTTTGATTAAAGCAGAATAAGCCGACATTATGCTCATAGAACTACCGACAGTACCCTCATATAGTGTAGGGGCCAAATTCTCCCCGTACCGGATCGCATACGGATTTCGTACAGGCTTTACGCTATCAACGTAAGGATATTTAGCGGCTACTTGCTCCGGTGTCATGCTGTCAAGTGCGGCGTATTCTGCGGCAGATATTTCATGTATACGGATCGCATCACCATACCCAAATTGTCCCGCCGTACCGTTTATGCTTATTACTGCCTCACTTAGCGCATCAACAGTCGGGTTGTAAGCACGAAACACTGGAACAAATTTAGTTGTATCGCTTGTAGTAGGAGTTAACCCTTTGTTACCTGTCGCATTATTCAGGTAGACAAGAGCCGACGTTGCATTTCCATTTTTTAAGTCAGCCACAACAATATAATATTTCCCGGCGCTTAGTTGAACTTGTACATTTGATCCCGCATTTCCGGCTGTGAACCCTGTGGAAATGGTGATTTTAATCGATTTTGAACCGGTTGTGAAATTTGACGTATCATTGGCAATAGTCGATTGATAAGGATACCACTTAGTTATATCCTCAACGTTTCCCTCCCGCCCGAGCAAATTCACCAGCGTCCGCCCTTTAATCCCGCTCAACTTAAAAGGCGCGCTCCGCTCTGCGTTCACGATCTGAAGCCCTGGCTGCAGCACGACTTCCCTGCGTTCTTCCGTGTCCAGGCGCTTTTCCAAAGCGCCGATCGCTTCACTGGCTTCACCTGCGAACTGATCTACGGCATCCGCGTTCTGATCGATATACTTATCCAGATCGAAATACGTCGTGGACGGTGAGGTTCGATCGATTTTGTTCAATCCGATATTCGGTGTAACCGGATTTGTCATTTAAGCTCCTCCTCCCAACAATCTGTCTTGTGTTGTTCCTGATATTTCATCAAAGGTCATGCCCTCCACCTCGGTTATCGTGAGATAACGCAGCGCGTAATCGACAGTCATATGCGCAGGTTTAATCTCCTCAATGGCCGATTTCAGATCGCTTAAATTCGGGGGAATGCCCAGCGTATCCCGAAAATGAATTGTCACTTTATACGCATCCGGCTGTACGGTTACTTCGATGCTGCCCCGCTCGTAGGCCTGCGCCACGTTTTTGAGCATGCTGACCGACACTTTCCCGCTCCCCCGCATCTTCGAGATAATAACCGAGCGCCGCTGCTCTATCGGCTTGGACAGATTCACCGGAATGTTCAAGTCCTGCTCATATCGGGACAGCGCCCAGGTAGCAGTCTCTGGATAATACTGATCCAGCAGATCCTCCAGTTCCTGCGTCAGCTTGTCCAGCTCGGTCCCTTCGGCTCCGGCGATGGCTTTCATCTCCCGAACATCGTGATAAAAGGACGGCAGGTAACTCAGCCAAACCTCCGCTTTGCTCATTGGACCGTCACCGTCCCCAAGACGGCTACCGCTTCCGGGTGAATGGGAATGCTGTCCGTTCCTCCATTAATGGTCAGTACCTCATAGTCGATTACCGCGGGTATGTCCAAAATCACGTTGGCAATCCGGTTAAACCGGACCAATGGATCGGACATGGCGAGATCTTTAAGATACTGGCGAACCCCCTGCTCAATCGCTTCCTGCACGCCATCCATGCCGGCTCCTTCCAGAAGCGTAACCTGCACTTCGATATGAACGGGCACTTCATTCGCGCCAACAACGGTAACCACCGAGCCGACGGGAGCCGCTCCTTCGCCCATCCCATCCATGGTCGGATCGATGTACTGCTGCACCGATTCCACAACAGAAGGCGTCGGCGATCGCATCTCATTGTCGAGCAGCACGACCTTCACGGTACCCGGACCATTCCACAACGGAAAAGCCCTGGCTTTGCCAACTCCGGCCTTTTCTCTGGCCCACAGCTCATATTGATTCCGGTTCGCGCTGGTCACGGGACGGGCGATTTTTTCCCGGTAACGGTCATACAACGCTTCGTCCGACTCGGTATCTTCGCCTGGTACCCACAGTTCCATCAGCTCTGCCTTCACCAAGCCTTCAATGTATTCCAGTGGCAGCAGCGAACCGAAGCGGCGGTTGCCATCCTTCCCGATCGTCTCGCACTCCACAATATATTGACCCGCTTCCAGCCGGGTAATGACCTTATAGTTCAGCGGATCCAACGAAAACCGGCTTCCCAGCGGTACATCCACCGGGACACCATTACTGCCAGAAAAGTGCCCCAAAAGCTGCGCTTTAGTAGCCTGCTTCCGGGTCAATCCCGACCACGCAATGCTCCGATCCAAATATTCACCCGATGCCGTAGCGGCAAATTTCAGATTCATGGAATATCCCAATTCCGCGTACATCTGAGCAAGCTCAGCAGCAGAAGGTGCCAACGCATCGTAGATGATGCTGCCCTCTCTTTTGTCCATGCCTTCCGGAATCCGATCCAGCATCCGCTCCAGAATGGCTTCATACGTCTGTTCCTCTACCATCCTCCCTCACCTCCTTCGTCATATTGAAAGTCCCATACAGACTCCGAACCGTAAATTCCGCCATCGCCTGCTCGCCCGCAAAAGTGATATTCATATCATCCACGGACACAATCCGGTCATCCTGCAGCAGCGCTTCCTTGATGTGCCTCTCGATTTCGGCATAAGCCCACAGCGGGTCACGCCCGATGACGGAATCCAGCTCCTGCCCGTAGTTACTGCTATAGATCAAATGCTCAAACCGGCGGGTCTGAAGGATTTTTACGACAGCCTGCTTAACAGCCTCAAGACCGTCTATGTGACCGGATATCGAGCCTTCCTCCAGGTTCAATTGGTACGTCAAACTGGGCTGCTCCAGCGTTTCCACGATCTCACTACCCGGTAGAATCGTTCCTCCCTGCGGGATCATGACGGCTTCACCAGCCGATCCAGCACGAGGTATGTCTGCCCGCCCTGATAACGAATTAGCAGCACTGTATCCCCAATCTCCAGCCCTCTGCGAATGTAATACTCTTCGCCGCCGATGTTCAGCTTATACTCGGTCATCGACTCGCCGATAACCAAAAAATCCTCCGTCAGGCTGAAACGCTGATCCACGTTCACCTCCAGAGGATGTACAGATGTGACTGTGCCGTACAGCACCGCCATCGGATTCGTGCTTCCTACGGCGCTGAGACTGGCTTTTTTGATAATATCCAGCATTCCTGCTTACACCACCTTCATATTGAGCGACATCGTGTGCGTACCGTCCGAGAATTTATGCGTACATTCATCGATGAGGTACGGCTTCAGCCCTTCTTCGGGAAGATTGACATAAATCGTGTTTCCCGCACGGACCCGCAAGTCTCCCATAGCCTCAATCGACAGCGTCTGCTGCTCCCTGTTCTTCAGTTCGAGCAAATTCTGTGCCAGCTGCTTCAATTGGGCCGGGTTCATGTTCTCGTCTGCCACCTCGTACAGCTGCAGCAAGCCCCACTGGGCGATGTTCTGCCCATGCTGGTACATATACACGTCCCGCTTCCCGCTCTCCTTGTTGTCCCGCACGACTTTAACGCGGTTGTACGTTTCGTTGTCGATGCTTTTTTTATATGAAAAATCCGTCATCAGGCTGTCTTCTCCAACAGCGAGCATGAGCAGCATATCATTGATGTTGCGAAGTGTCAGTTCACCATACTGGTCATAAAACATATAATACTGCTTGGTCGCAATCAGCGTGGACTCCAGCGCCTTGCAGATTATATCAATCAGCTTTTTGTCTGCTTCCAGCATCGCGGGAATCGTATGGCCGGTTTGGGCCAGCGTGCCTGTTTTCAGATTAAAATCCTTGGCAATCTTGCGAATGATTTCCTCTACCTTGGCATTGGTGAACCGATAGGTGTCGTTGCTGGACAAATAGCGCAGCTGGTCGTAGGCCATCAGTTTCACCTGGGCGTCCAACCCCCATTCTTTTGAAAAAACATAGCCATAAAACAGGTCCTTGTTATCCTTGCGGAAACGCACAATGTCACCATTCTCCACGTCAAATTCCTTGCTCTGCGCCAGACCATTGTTGACGTAGTTGATATCAAGACTCGCCGGCTTTGCCTGACGGCTTGTTTTCCATGTAATATCCGTTACGATCTGCCCCAGATCCCACACGCTTCCATTCTTTCGGTCAATCATCAGCTCGATCATGCAGCCACCTCCTTAAGGAATCTTGAGAACCCGGCCAATCGCCAGCTTCCGAACCTCATGGTCCTTGATTCCGTTCAGTTTTTGGATGTCCGTATGGAGCGAGCCGCTCCCGAGCAGCTTTTGGGCAATGCTCCACAGGGTGTCGCCTTTGGCAACCGTATAGGAGACGGGCTTCTTCCGGTCATCCGGCCGGTCTTTCTTCTTCACGGCTGCCGCCTTCTTATCCTTGAGCGGTACCACCTTCCTTGCCCCATAGAACACATAGCGCTTTAAGGTAATGGAGAATTCAATATCCTCCGGCGATCCGGACATCGTGTTCCAGTTGAAGCTTTCGATGGATGCCGCCATGTTGATGCCAAATGACTTCATCGCCCGCACCACATTCTTGCCGTCTGTACCGCTCAGCGGATCGGGAACAAGCCCCGTCATCACAAAACGTACCGGTCTGCGGCTCTCCATCCAGCCTTTGATGGTATTTACGTATTCCATTGGAAGTTTCAGCTTCTCATCAGACCCTAGATGGACAAAGGGATATACCCTGCCCGGGAAAAAGCTCTCAAACGAAATCTCCGTCAGCTTCGGATGCAGAATCGCATTCACTTCGCCAAGTCCCGCTACCGTATAGGATTTGCCCTCACCACTATCCTTGACTTCAATCCGCTCAGGGTTCACCGGAAATCGAAAAACCTCCTCTTGGTTATTAAAGCTCAGGAAAAATCCGTAGTCGCTCATGCTACAAATACACCCCCTCGGCACTGGACACAAACTGTTCTTCCAGCGTACGATTTATTCTTGACACGATGGTATCCAGATCGGCGCCGGAGTTAATATCCCCCGTTGTCATCTGTACAGTCGGCGTCAGGGTGATCATATTGCTGATCGCGTTCACTTCCGCCAGGTCGCGCATGACCTTCAGATCCTCGCTCGCCACGTCGACCGAATTGTCCACTTGGCCGATGGAATCGATGCTGCCGCCCGCAGGGGCTACAGGAATTGGGGCGCTTGACATGGCCGGCATGGAAGACATCCCGGGCATGGCCGGGGTTGGAGTTGTTTTCGGCATCGTAACATCGTAACCGGTTTTGCCTATATTGTACTGCTCCAAAAGATCCTCGTTGTTCTTGCCCGCACTCTTATCCGGCATGAAACTATCCTTAAACGTATCCATCGAAAAATCTTCTATAAAACCCTTCCCATTTTCCTTAAAATTCGTAAAGTCCGCCTTATATTCAATCTCTGCAATTTGCTTCGTATCCACGCCAAGAACCTTGCCAAAAAAGCCCGCTACCGCGTTCACACCTTTGATGATGCCGTTAATAAGATTAATTACTGTATTGACGGTGTTTTGCGCAAGATCGACGATGAAGCCGAATACGTTGCTGAAAACCTTTTTTAGTCCCTGTGTAACTACACTCCAAACACCGAAAGCTGAAATCACAGCAATAATTAATGCGATTAAGTACATAAGAGGATTCGCATTAATAATCATATTAAGAATTCTCATCGCTCCAGCCTGGATGCTGGTTGCTGCCGTTAAGAGACTGGTCTTCACAGCTGCAGCCATTTGAGCGGCACCATAGCCTAATGCAGCGATTTTCCCGTATAAAAATCCTGCGTTGAGTATAGCTAATAAAACACCTACAAAAGTAAAAACAGGCATTAATCCAATCAAGATGTTAATTAAATTCCAAATGACTATCCCGACTCCTGTAATTGTACCTTTGATAAACTCCCAAGCCGGAGGAACCAATTGCGATACCCACAAGAAACCCTCAGCAATGACAGCTAATCCAATGGATAGAGCGTCAATGAAAGGTTGAAAAGTTCCGTTTTCAAAAGCTGCATTTAACATATCCAGAATTGGGATAATTGCGGCTAAAGCCCCACCTCCCATCTGAACAAAAGAATCGTTAACGGATCCCATTAATTGCTTCCACTTATTAACAGGCGAATTTAACATGGCATCCATAGCTTCTTGTGTCATGCCTGATTTTTGAAGAAGCTTGTCCATGGATGAAAGAAACGCAGTAAAATTCCCCTTAGATGATGCGATCTCCGCATTGAAACTTTTAATCTGCGAATCAGGAATATTAAAATTCTTAGCTAAGGCGCTAGTATCACCTTGCATCGCACTCATAATTGCTGCAGTTGCATCTTTCGAGCTTTTGTTACCAGAAGAGAGTACACTCATCCGATCAGCAAAACCGTTTAATTGTGAAATTTGATCTGAGTTTTTAGTCATCGACATGAATGATAGTGCATTGTTTAATGATTCGTTAACATCAACTCCGGTTTTCAATGCGTTCTGTTTCACATTCTCGAATATGGCTGAACCGACCTCAGCATTGCCAGTCTTGACTTTAAATAAGTCTTCCATTGCTTGTTCTTTGGCTGCTGGAACAATCGTCATTTTGGCAACAAAATCGGCTGCCTTATAAACAGATTTGAACGATTTAAAAGCGTTTCCAAGCCTACTGACCTTCTTCTCTCCTTGCCCAATCTGTTGATTCAATTGCACCTGTTGTTGTGCTGCTTTGGAGATTTGGTTTACGGTCTGCTGAAAGCTGTTTTCGAACTGCACCAGCTGATTCACGATCATATCATTAGCCATATTATTCAAATACGACAACGCATCTTTTACACTCGCCATTCCTTCACCCCCTTCTTCTACAACCTATCTCCGCTTCCGTACCCGCTCGCGCTTCTCCTTCTCCACCCGCATCGAGATCATGGCATAGATGGCGGCCCGTTCCCGGACCGTCATCGCCATGAGCTGGTGAGGAAGGATGTGCAGTTCATGGAGGGCGTAGTACGCATAGTTCGCGTCACCATCGCCCTCTTGGATTAGTTTTTTACGTCGTCCACCAGATCGTTCATATCCCGGTCAAAACCGTTAAGGGCCTGGACCCGCTCGCCAAGCGCGGCAAATTCGCCGGGCAGCAGCATTTTTCGGAGCAGGGACTCTGCACCGAGCACGCTGTAGGATTTTTGCAGCTCGCTGTTTTTCAAATCCGGGTAGATCACACTGGATACCATGAGCTTCGCCATATAGTCATTCGGGTCGATCTCCGGCGTGAATACGCCATTCTTGCCCTTGACTTTACGGGTAGCTGCTTTGCGGCACTCCTGGTTCTCTTCCTCGGTGATACTGCGCAGCTTCCAAGGCACGGGACTCCCCTCAGCATCCTTAAAACGAACAGAGACCACGAATTCCTCCGTGATCTCCGCAGCCGATTGTCCAGCAAAAAACATACTAAAATCGCTCATATTCCTTCCTCCTCATCATGTTAAATACTATTAGGCCAATGGGTTAAACGGGGTCTCAATCCGTACATTCTCAAACGTGAAGGCCACTTCTTCCTCCAGCGCCTCCGCTTCGGTGTCCAGGGAAGCCATGATCACGCTGTCCAGGTTGACCCCTTCCAAAATCACCGTCTGACGCCCGGTCGACGAACCCGGATCCTCATTGCGCACTTCAATCATGAAGTAGGCGTCCTTGCCGGTCTGGATGTATTCCATCATCAGCTCGCGGAAGAGCGAGGTCACGTAATAGATGGTCATCGTGCCGCTCCCCTTCCAGCCAATGGCTTTGTGCTGCACCGCGCGTTGGCCCATCGTTTTCAGCTCGGCTTTTTCTTTTTCCACCGTAGCTTCCAGCGTTTTAATGTAGAACATTTCCTCCATACGGTCGCCAATCTTGACGAATGCCTTGCCCTCTTGTCCGGAAATCGTGTCGTTTGCCCGCAAAAATGCCATCTTAGACCACCTTCACTTTCATGTATACTTTTTCAATTGCATCCACTGGCTGTACCTTGATATCCACAAACAGCACGTCGCCCTCTGTACCCGGTGTCACCACAATATCCTCGTTCGCATTGAAATTCTGAATCGCCCCTATGTTTTGCAAGGAAGCAAAATACGCGGCACATTCCGCCCAGAACAAGGTCCGGCCATCCACGTTATTGTCTACCTTCCCGATATAAGACTTCTCAAAAATCAGCTTCAGGTCATTTGCAATGCCATCCAGCACGCGGACCACTCGGTTTTTGGAAAAATGGCGCTGTTTCGCCGGTTCAATCGAAGTAAAGCTGTTAATATCCTGCTCGACCACG
Organism: Sporisorium sorghi; assembly: GCA_023212695.1. Classification (NCBI taxonomy): domain Eukaryota; kingdom Fungi; phylum Basidiomycota; class Ustilaginomycetes; order Ustilaginales; family Ustilaginaceae; genus Sporisorium; species Sporisorium sorghi. Next base: position 9,303 of record JALCCG010000186.1, on the reverse strand, counting down.
GCTTTGCCGCCGCTGTAGCTGAACAGGAACTCGCCCTTCGTGAGCGCCGCTTCAATCTCCGTATGGCTCAGGCGAACATCGGTATCCACCGCTTCGTCGTACGCTGCATACGTCAGGGACTCGTTCACTGCTGCCGCAGCCGTAGCACCAGTGACCCAAGCAACGGCTTTTACTTTATCCACAACGGTACCGTCGGTGAGAACAACACCATTTTTCACGCTAATGATGCCTTCATAATCCGCAGCAGGGTAATCAGACAATACAGCTTGCACTTTCTTGCCTTCCGACTCGCGAAGACGCTTGACGAAAGCGGTATACAGCGATTTGAGCGTTGGATCCGCAGACAACAGACCTACGGTCTGGAAGTCTTGGACCTCGAGCGCAGCCAGAAAATCCACATGCTCTTGATTGGTCACGGTGCCGTTGGCGCCGCCTGTCAGAGCAAATCCTGCCGTTGCCGCCAAATCGCCGGTATCCGGTGCGAAGGTCACATACAGGTTCGGTTGCAGTTCTGCTGCACCAGCTACAAGCTGCTTGTCCACGACCTTGCCGCTGAGCAGGGTGCTGACCACGAACTTGCCGGGATCATCCACGGCGTTCTCAACGACAATCTGGACGTCATTTCCACGTTCGCCGCCATAACGTGCGGTTACCTTGAGTCCGGCAACGGAACCCGCTGCCTGGACACCGCTGTTCAAGCGGTACAGCAGAAGAGTACCTGCACGCTTGAGTACTTCTTTTACCGCAAGCAGCTGCGGCGCTGTGATATCATAACCCAGCACCTCAACCAAATTGGTACCTGGTTTAATGATTTGGATTTTGTTCGGCTTCCCCCATGGGAGGGAAAGGCCCAGTGCTGCAATCCCCCTCTCACCAACGCGCCCGATCGGCTGCTCCTGCGATGAGATTTGGGTGTATACGCCTGGTCTTACTTTGTTAGGTGTTGTCCATGTTCCTCCGGCCATTTAAATGACCTCCTTTTTCAAAAATGTAGTCATCTGGTCTTTCGCTTGCTGAACGGTGTACGCTTTGCCCTCTTCGAGAATGGCGCTTAGCACATCCTTCTCGCGATTGTTGAATTGATTGGACTGTGCCAGCTGAAACTTGTTGAATGTTGGTACCGTTTCTTTTTTACTCATTTCAATCCGCCTCCCTGTTTCAATGTCTGCATCTTGGTTTCCGTTTCGACCTGATCGGTCGTCATCTGAATGACATACTCTGCGCGAAAATATCCTTCTCCCGCTGCCCCGTCATTCCCCGTGGGTCGCTCCCACGCCACTGCCGATGCCCGGCATGGTCGGCTGCTGACATCCAGGGATGTCAGGGCCTCCAGCATCTCGTCGATGATGGCGGACACTGGCCTACCAGTAACCGGAACGTAATGGATCCTGAAACGAAAACGAGCCGCATATCGATGGGTCGATATCGGCTCGAACTCGGCTAGGGTTAGCTCGGTTTGGAAGTATGGGGCTGGGGGTAGTGGATCGGCATCCTCTTTGGAGAAAGTAATAATATCCATAAATTTTGTTTGTAAGACGCTTCTCAAAGAAGCTTGTATTTCTTGAACAATCAGGGTATATCACTCCTCAACAAGCACTATCTTCTTCTCGCTTTCAACAAATAAGCACAAGTCTTAGATGGTTCTAGAGCCTTTATTCAATATTCTCAATTTGAATGCCACTTTGATTAGTATTTATTTCCTCTTGTTCTCTCAGGACTAGAAAACCATTAATAATTCTGGCTTCTTCACCTAGTAGATACAATTGCGCATGAATTTCTTGCAAACGTGACTTTGCAAGCTGTCGGATATCCTGCCTTTCTTGCTCCATACTTTTTCCTCCTTAAATTCCAAACCATTCTTCTGCTTTGTCAGTTCCAACAAACGATAATGTTTCTTTGTGCTCACTCTCAGTAATTTTCCCTGTATTAAGTGCCCCGTTGATCTTTCCCTCTCCAAAATTAGCGGCTGCATATGCCTTAATATCCTTGTGATAATTATCCCCCACGGAATTAAATCCCCGAGTTCCATCCTCAAAAATCGCAAAGCCGTATCCTCTTACCATGCGTTGTCTTGTTGTTAGCAAAAATATTACCTCCCCAAAATTCAAATAATCCCCGCAGCCGCGAGTGCTTCGAGTATAAAAAGTTGATCGTCTTGCATTACTGCATTACGTTGTTTCAACTCGTCAGCTACAACTTGCAATTCTGAATTTTCCTTTTTCAGAACTTCAAGAGGATTCTCAGGTTGAACTGCAAATTTTTCAAATATAATCGTATCAATTAACTCATCCACATGACGCTCAATATATTCAACCGAATTTTCATCCGTAATCGGAACAATGCCCATTTCAAATGGGGCATGAGGTTGAAGAAACGTCCTGTCTCCAACCTGTAACACATAATATCGAGCATTATCATCTCCAGTAGGATTATCAATAAATTGTCCGTTAAACTTATCAGTAAACTTATACACTTGCTGCATAACGATTAACTCATTTATAAACTGTTGCAACTCCTCTTCCGTACAGCTTAATTCTCTGCCTTTGTACTCCATTTGGTGCCTCCTTACCCCATTGTATATTCCAACGTTTGATATGAGAACGAGCCATTATTGGCGTTCATCCCCCCGGGAATGTAAGCCTTATTGCCGATAACTGCTGCTTTTGTACCGTAGATAGACTGCCCACTCGGTGATGTATCCGGTGAGGTCACCCATGTATTTGTTGCTGGATCATACACATCAAGTTGATTCCATAAACGGTATACATAAATTTTGTTGTTATATGTCCATGCGCAAGGTCGCTCATTTGCAAATAGTGCATTAGCCTTTTGTGTCCATGTGTTAGTACTTGGTGTAAACTGGTACACGTAATTCGTCCATCGATTTCCAGAGGTCATCCCACCAATAGTGAAGAGACTAGTGTATGCAACGGCAGACGCTCCATATGCCATGGCTGAAGGCATACTTGCCATTCTAGTAGAGCTATTAGTTGCTGGGTTATACTGGAATGTACTTGTGTAGAAAGAACCGTCAAGTCCACCTGCTGTATAACCAAACGATCCGACAGTCCCTGAGAACTGAGATTCTCCCGCTGAAGTCACTTGATAAGTACGGTAGGTGTTCGTGTTTGGAGTATAAACAACACCAGTATAGTAGTCCCCATTACCACCCTGCATATAAATCTCATTGTTAATAACAAAAGATGCACCATTTACCTTCCTATAAGTCATATCCGACATATAGGACCAAGTATTGGTTGCTGGATCATACCTCTCATTACGTTTTGATTCATATCCATTAGCAATAGCTCCATCAAATCCACCAATTGTATAAAGAAAGTTTCCTACAGAATTTACATAGCCCCAGACATGAGTTGTATTCATATTAGAGACTACTTTAAATCCTTGCCCTGTCCAAACTTGTTTCCAATTACCTCCAACCCTTACCCATACTTGAGTTGCTTTCCGCCATGATCCGCCTACACGAGTATGGACGTTGGAGACGTTTCGAAACGCACCTCCGATACGAACACTTAGCGCCATAAAATGGTCCTCCTTTCCTTATGAATACTGAATCCATATCTGACCGTCGAATCCACCTGATGGAGCGGCTGTTGATTTAACGATATGTGATTCCGTCATTATATCGCCGCCTCCTTTATTCCAATTTAGCTTAATATCTAATATTCCATTATCGCTTGGTCGAGTAGCTCTAAAAATAAGTCCTGCCCCTCCATAAGCGTCATTAACACTGTTAATAATCGCCTTATTACGCCATCCATTTAACGGAATATTGCCAGCATTCATGAAGATGTAAGCATCTTGGGATGTCGAGACACCCATCGCTCCGGTAGTTACTGTAAAGGAGCCATCTGTACCGAAAGCTGCGCGCCGTGTTTTACCGACAATAAAGGATAGTTCCTGAGCCGTTGCCGTTCCGACAATAAGACCTGCACTACATCCGTAGAATCCTGAATCATGAACTGCAAGCACTCCTTGTGATTGATCTGTACGAAGCGTAAGATTCACATTCATCGGTCGATAGATATCCACTACCTTCGACCATCCTTCCGTATTCAATGCCTCTACTTGACTCCCAATCAGAATGTTACCCGACGTATCGATTCCAAACATTCGTGAACCGGAACCGTAATTGCCGTTGTATACTCGTAGTGCAGACTTTGTGGACACATCATCGGATACGATATGAAAGTTTTTAGCAGCTACAGATTCCTGCCCAATCTGTAACCCAGCTCGGCTCATCAAAATACGGTCTTGCCATACAAGAGAACCCACTGCCGTAACTCGCCCACGTATTTGGTTATTTGTGATGAATCTAAAATCATGATTTGTAGCTGTCCCGATCCACGGATCATTTGAATCAGAACCTAATCGAAGAATTCGTGTTCCATCTGTGATGTTAATCAATCCAACATCCAATATCCCGCCTTTCTTAGGCAAAACTTTACTATCAATATCTTCAGCGAGAGCGTTTAGATCTCGGACAATATCTGCCGTCATCGTCTCATCTATGAGCGGCAGTCCTAAAGCTGCTGTTAGTGCCATATGCTACGTCAACCCCCTATTATAAATTGCACCATATGTTTTTCCCGTTTCCGCCACTTCTCCGTACGTCAATCCACTCGCCACAAGTTCAACATAAGTATAGAAACGGAACGCATACGCCACCGCCAGATGCGCTGGCTTGATCTCCTCGATCGCGGCCTTCAGATCCTCCAGATTCGGCGGGATGCCGAGCGTATCCACAAACTTAACAGTAAAGCCCCATGCCTCCGGCTGGAAAAAAACCTCGACCTTACCGCCGTCATAAGCTTCCGCCACATTTTTTACAAGCGCACCGGAGAAGGTTCCCGCGCCGCGCAGCTTGGACTCCAGCACCGCCCGCCGCTGCTCGATCGGCTTGTTCCGGTCGGTTGGAATGCCCAGCTCCATTTCCCAGCGTGCCAGTCCCCAGGTGGCTGTACGGACAAAGAACTGGTCCGCCGCTGAATTCAGCGCTTGATATAGCGCGTCCAACTCGCTGCCCTTGGCATCCATATCGGATAACATGACGCGCGAGGTCTCGTAATAGGCCGGAAGATAAGAAAACAGCTCGCGACCGCGCAAGCTGTTCATTCGGACATTATTCACTTACGCTCACCGTCCCCAGCACCGCTACCTGACCGGAGCCAATTTCAATATTTTGCTGCTCGGTATGGCCGTTAATTGTCAAATCCGAGTAGTCCACAATAATCGGAATATCCAGCAGTACAGCGGCAATTCGCGTGTAACGAACCAACGGATCTTTCCTGTTAAAAGCGATCTGCTGTAAATATGAACGAACACCGTCCTCAATCAGCTCCCTGATTTCATCCATCGTCGAGGGCTGCTCCTGCGTGCGCTGCACTTTGACGGAAATATTTATCGCTACTTCCGCTGCGGGCATCACCGTGATAACCGGCCCAGCCGGGGCAACGCCTTCCCCCTGCCCATCCTGGGACGGGTCAATGTGCTGCTGAACGGCATCCACGATATCCTGGCTTGCCGCACGCTTGTCCGTATCCAGAAGATACAGCCCGACCGTACCGGGCCCTTGCCACAGCGGCGCCACTTCAACACCGCCAACACCGGCAATTTCATTGGCCCACAGCATATACTGCGCTTTGTTGCCGCTGGTCCCCTGACTGCGAACCTTGGCGTAAAAACGCTCCAGCAGCGACTGGTCGCTTTCGGTATCCGCCCCGCTCCGCGTGGGTTCCGGGTTGGTAACCGATGTTACACCGCTGACCGACGTCATCATAAGCTGAATGACGCCTGCCGGAACATTCCCGCTGCTGCCCGGTGTAACGGCTCGAATTGCCGCCGTACCGGTACCCAAGTCACCCAGCGTAACGCCGGATATCGTCACATATTCCACCGAGGACTCCCCGGAACCTTCATCGGCCGGTGTTGCTACATAAGTTCCGGCAGGCACCGTTGTCCCCGGTTTTCCCGTAAACACAACACTACCGGACGAAGCGACCGCTTCTCGTCTCGTGATCCCATGTTCTGCCGTCCTCAGATCGAGTTCGGCTGACCGGATATCCGGACGATCGCTCGCCACGGTGCTCGCAAAGCCGCGCCGCAGCAGCTCCTGCGCCCACAAGGCCGCCTCGGACAGCATAAACGCCACCGGTGCCTGCGCATCCCAGATAAAAGAGCCCTCCGACTTGTCGATGTCCGAAGGCACTTGATTCAGCATGCGGTTCATAATATTTTCTTCCGTCTGATCCTGCAAATATAAAGGCAAGTCTGCCATCAGATCACCACACTTTCTATAATTTCCGTTTCATCCCGGACACTCGTAATACGGCAGCTGAAACGGCAAGCTTCTCCTTCCCAGGCAAAAAGAAACTGGTCCACGCTCTCCGTCCGCGCATCTGCCAGCAGCGTCTCGGTCACCATGCGCTGAATTTCGCTTTCCAGCAAGGCACGGTCGTAGCCTTTGCCGACCAGCTCCTCCAGCTCGCTGCCGTAATCCCGCGTATAGATCAGATGACGGTAACGCGGCGTACGAATCGCTTTTTCACACCAGATGACCCAGGCTTCCTTCTCGTCCGCAACCGGAATCTTCCGGGTGGGTGTCATAATAAACTCGCCAGCTTCAAAATCATACCGCCAGCTCCGTCCAAAAACAGCCCCGTCTCCCTCCAGCACCTCCGGATCCGTGGCATCACTCCAGATCATGTCATCACTTTCCGGAAATAAATTAGCCAGCGCTGCTCACCACCTTGCACACAACCACCACGTCATTGCCGCTGTTGACCCGAACAGCGAGCACACGGTCCCCCGGCTTCAAGCCTTTTCCCAATTGAAAAAGGGTGTCTTCCATTTCATGCTCTTCCACATCGAACGTCATATCCTGCTGCTGGCCCCCCAGATTGGCGCTGCCAGCAGCCGTATAACGGGGTAAGGACAACAAGCCCGGCAGCTCCGCCACCATATAGTCCTGCAGCTCATGCTTGAAATCATCCAGCTTGAGTCCTGTCGAGGTTATCGTTCCAAGCACGGCCCCCACACCGCCCACGGCTTGACGAGTTTGCTTGTTTAATGAGGCATACAGGGAGGACGCCAGTTGTCCATAGGGGTCTTTATTCAAGGTAAAACCTCCTTTTTACATCGTCGTAACTCCCCAGCTCCAGCATCATGTTACCGGGGCTGCCCAGCTCTCGACTGACGGAAATGACGAGCAGCCTCATCGAACCGAGCATCACCGCATCACCGGCGCGAATCGTATTGATGTCGGGTGCATTGAGGGAAATGGTCTCCCGAATTCCTCTCAATTTATTTCGAGCCAGCTGGCGGGCAGCCGCAGGCGACTTCACTTCATCATCTTGAATAATGGCCTGGAGCTGGCCATATTTAGCGATATCTTTTTCCTCAATCGCCATCACCTTGGACGGAACCTCTTGTCCCGTCTCACTTGCGGCCGTTGCCAGCACCTTGACCTTGGTCGCCGCACCCTCCAGCGTCCGCGATTGCGTGGTATCGGTTAAAGCCTCCAGGATATACACATCTCGATTCGTTCCAAGCTCATACAGCTCCAGCCCGGAAGAGATCATTCTCGGGTGGTACAGCTTGCCGCCGGCTTTGGCCGTCTCCCGCAGATCAGCGAACATACTTGCGTAAATCGACTGCGTGCGGTAAACGGAACGTCCCAGCTGCTTCTCGGTATCCGGCAAAACCGCAATTTTCAGGTTCCAGTCGGCTGCGTACTTTTTGAACCGCTGGGTGGCCGTCTGCTTCGCCGGGAACAGGTACTCATCCTCTGATTTGTCCAGATAGACCGTACGGTCGTACAGTGTGAGGGTCATTCGCTTCACCCCGTTATTCGAAGTTTCCACTTCCCACACCACAGCCGGGTGCAGCAGGGGGACATAATCCTTCTTGCCGTAAGGAATTCCGCTGATACGGATTGCCATTCCCGGCGAGATCGGCGGCATGTCCGGTGTTACGACCAGATTGACGGTCCCCTGATAGGCAACTTGTTCAAGCGAATCCCGCAGATGGATAGCTTCTACTAAGGGAGATAAATCGTACTGATCCTGCAAAATCACCTTGTAACTCATGACAACACCAGCTTCTGTCCAGGCTTGATGGCGTTCGGATCTTTACCGATCATCTTCTGGTTCAGCTTGTAGATCTGGTTCCATTTTGAGCTGTCCCCGAGCTCCAGCTTGGCGATTTTGGAGAGTGAGTCCCCTGACTTCACAATGTAGGTTTTGTTCTTTTCCTTCATGTCTGCCCGAGGCTTTTTATTCGCTCCCGCTGCCCCGCTGCTGCCCGCTGTTTTGGCTACCTTCATATCGCTCCAGGTCCGAAGCGTGATATCAAAATACACATCCCCGACCTCGCCGCCACGGAACGTGGACTGATGGGAAGCCACAAATACCGGAACGTTCACGGCTGTCTCGGTAATGACGAACTGCAGCGGCGTTTTATACGCCAGAAACTCGTTAAGTTTATTCATCGCGGTTTGGGGTTTAATATGATCCTTCTTATCCCCCTTGCAGAATGCTGCATCATACTCTTGCGGGAAAAATGAAGAAAACGAAATCTCCTTGATCCGATTCCCCTGCGGAAAGTCAAACTCTCCATAGTTAAGAATCGTGGCCGTTTCCAGGCCCTTTTGCCGTGAAATGGTCACCTCTTCGGGATTAACCGGGAATATGAACGTCATGCCCTTTCCATTCTTCAAAAGAAACTCCACCTTGGGCCCCCTCCTTTCTGTATGGATGCCTTCCGCTCCTTTCATGCCTGTCATTATCGATTATCCTCAATAGGCCATCGGGGTCGGCTTCCGGTTCTGCGCCGCCTTGCTGAATTCGGCTCTCAGCCTCTGCCCAATCAGAAGGATCAAGCCTTCGACATCGACAGGGTGTTCCTCATGAATCGTAACCTGCACCGCACCTGGAGGAAGATTGTAGTTGACGGTTGTCTCCGTTTTGAAGTCCATCAGCAAGCCGGATATCGTGCTCATCTGGTCCGGACTAATCTGAACGGACTGCGGGGACGTTGGCTTCCCGGCAAAAGCCTGATTCTGGGCAGCACTTGCAGGCGGCCCAAAAGTACTCATGCTTGCAGCATGACTAGGCGGCACATAGGAACCATACATCGGATTCAGAGCTGGGTTCGGCAGCAGCGGCTTGTTGAAATCAGCCGGCGCTGGTTTCGGAATGATGGGAGCAGGAAGAGCAGCCACGTTGGAATTAGGAGGCGGCGACTTTGGAGCCTCCTTCGGCTTGACTGCTTCCTTGTCTTTTT